>SNQJ01S0008849.1:173100-185266 GCA_010110895.2 Picea sitchensis | reverse complement strand
GTGGATGTTTCCCCGTAGGGGTTTTACCACGTGAAAACATCGGTGTGTTGATCTTTGATCTGGTTATGTGAGTGGTTACTGAAGGTGTTCGTCCTCTGTTGGAATACCTGTGTTGTCGAACAATATTTATGTTTTATAAAAAACTAATGAAACACTTACTGTTACAAATAGAAAAACTTGATTTCTGTTGTGATCATGGCAGCACAGAATGAAGCAGAGATCAGACTCGAGGAGAATCCTAAGCAAAGTCCTCCTGAAGAACAAAGGTAGAACAGTGACGGAAATTCAACTATCGAATTTCTAGAAACTATGAGAAATCTCATTGTGGAGCTGAAAGTTTTCAAAGCAGACAACGAGAAACTGAAAAAGGCACAAAAAGAACAACAGGAAATAAATGAAGTTCTGCTACAAATCATAGTGACAAAGAAGATACCAAAGGACGATAACCAGGAAGAAGAGGTCAGTAAAAGGGCCTCTAAGAATTCTAGTCCTAAAGCAGAAAAAGGGGACAGCTCTTCCGAAGGTACACCTTCAGTAGAAGATAAAACAAAAACAGGAAGAAAAAGGAAACAGGTGGACCATCTTGAGGGAGAGTTTAAGAAAATCAAACCACCTACCTTTGATGGGGAATCCAGAACAGGGGAGGAGGCTGAAGCATGGTTATTGGACATTAAAAAGTATTTCCAAATCTAAAACTATTCCAACAATATGAAGGTCAAAATGGCCATCTATAACTTGAAAGGAAAAGTAATCATATGGCGGTAGAATCTGAAGTTGGCCAAGGGCCTAAAGAAAAAATAGATGAAATGGTCGGATTATAAGAAATACTTTAAGAGACAGTATCTGTCTGAAATTTACTATGAAAGAAAAACCAAATAATGTTATGAGCTATGACTTGGCCAAATGGCTATGGATGACCTGATAAACAAATTCCTAGAATTTTTAAGGTTTGTACCTTATTTCTGGGAGGACAAAGTAAAAATCCAGTGGTTCCTAAGTTTTTTACCACAGTCCTATAAGGACAGAATCGAATTCGACAACCCCAAGTCCTTGAGTGAAGTTTTCTGGAAGGCATGAATGTGTTACGACCAATACAAACAATGGTCGGAATTTCCCAAGGGATGGAAGGAAAAGAAACAAGACCGAATGAACCAGCGGAAGAAGGGATATCAACCAACGCCTTTCCAGAACGCAACAAAGAGTTTTCCAAGGAAATATTTTCACTCCAACAACCATAACACCCAAGGAGGTGGAAAACCAGTTAATCTGGGAACAAAGAAGTTTGGGGATAGCCCCAGGGAACCGTTAAAATGTTGGGAATGTGGAGAACCTCACTTAAGGAGGAAGTGTCCACGTTTGACTTCAACAGCCAGGGTTGCAGTTCACAGTCTACAGGAAGCTTCCATGGTGGGAGATGTGGGTAGAAGATTACATCGGATCAATGCAGTCGTGGATGGCTAACAAGATGACCACTAGTCCACTATAGTGGAAATCGAAGGTAAAATTAACATTACTATAATTTCTATTTTAATTGATCCTAGAGCTACGTTGAGTTATATCTCTCATGGTGTGGTGGATTCAAATAAATTTAAAAGAACAAAACATGCAAAATCTTGGCTAGTACAACTAGCAACAGGGACAAAAAGAAAAGTATATGATTTTATTTCCAACTGTGAGTTCAGTTTAGGTGGTCAAAACACAAGGACAAATCTGAACATTCTACCATTAGGGTCTTATGACACAATTATCGGAATGCATTGGTTAGAAAGGCATAAAGCAGTTTTAGATTGTTATGAAAAATCACTCAAGTATAAAGACGAAAACGACATTGTTAGGACAGTTCAAGGTATACAAAAACCAATCTCGGTTAGGCACATTTGAGCAATGCAATTTAAGAAGTGCATGAAAAAAGGTTGTCAGATTTATGTTATCCAAGTGACAAATTTGTTGGAAAAAAGAAAATAAACCTAGCTTAGAGGATTTTGTCGTCTTGCATGATTTTAGAGATGTTTTTGTTGATGAGATACCTGAATTGCCCCCAAGGAGAGAGATAGACTTTTCTATCGATCTGCTACCTTGTTCAGCTCCTATATCTAAGGTGCCCTATTGAATGAGTTTACCTGAATTAACAAAATAAAAAATTCAATTACAAGAACTGTTGGACAAGAACTACATTCGGCCGAGTGTTTCACCATGGGGAGCACCAATTATTTTCGTTAAAAAGAAGGACAAAACTCTAAGTTTATGCATCGATTATTGACAATTAAACAAAATGACTGTTAAGAACAGGTACCCCTTACCTAGGATCAATGATCTGTTCGATCAAGTAGGTGGGGCAAAGATTTTTTCTAAATTGGATTTAAGATCTGGTTATCACCAGGTTAGGATAAAAGATGAGGACATAAGTAAAACAACATTCAAAAAGAGATATGGACATTACGAATTTGTTGTTATACCGTTTGGTCTCACTAACGCGCCAACCACATTTATGTGTTTAATGAACAACATTTTCAGCCAGTACTTGGACAAGTTTGTTTTGGTATTTATTGACGATATCCTAGTATATTCTAAGATAGAAGAAGAACACCTAAGGATAGTTCTGCAAACTTTAAGAAAACACAAACTGTATGCTAAATTCGATAAGTGTGACTTTTATCAGAAGAAAGTACAGTACCTAGGACATGTAATATCTGAAGAAGGTATTGCAGTCGACCCAGAGAAGATAAGAGTCATCATGGAATGGCATATCCCCAAGGATGTAACGGACATCCGGTCATTCATGGGAATTATTGGTTACTACCACATATTTATAGAATAATTCTCAAGGATTGCATACCCTATCACATCCCTACAGAAAAAGGGAACCAAGTTTAATTGGTCACAAAAATGTTAGGATAATTTTAATAAGTTAAAATAACTATTAACAACTACACCTTTTAAGGGTAGTAGACCCGGATAAAGACTTCATAGTCTGTGTGGATGTGAGCAAAGAAGGTTTGGGAGGTGTCCTAACTCAAGAAGGGTGTGTTATTTGTTACGAGTCCCGAAAACTAAAAGAGCATGAACGAAACTATGTCACTCATGACTTAGAGGTTGCAATTGTCACCCATGCATTAAAGATGTGGAGACATTATATAATGGGCAGAAAATTTATGTTGTTGACTAATTACAATGTTGTGAAATTTTTGTTTAGTCAACCAGACCTTAACGCAAGGCAAGTAAGATGGTTGGCCTTCCTGAGCGAATTTGACTTTGAGGTAAGACACATCAAGGGTAAGGAAAATAAGGTGGCTGATACTTTAAGTAGAAGAGTACATGGGTTGTTTGAAATAAACATTAGCAGGGCAGAAAGCGATCTTGAGCAAAGGATAAAGGCCACAGGTAATAATGATGAAAATTACACCGGAATAGTGGCAGATTCACAAAATAATACATAAAATTCAGACAAAATAGATCTGAGTTTGGACAGAAATGGTCTACTATGATTTAAAAACAGAATATACATACCATATTCGGCTGAATTAAAGTTAACATTTTTGGACGAAGTACACAAGAAACCATATTCTTGTCATCCGAGATACCAGAAAACGGTAACAGCACTAAGGAAGTTATTTTATTGGCCTAATATGAAGGACGAAACAATAGAATACTTATCTAAGTGTCAATATTGTTAACAGGTGAAAGCTTAACACCAGCATCCAGCCGACCTGTTGCAGCCCTTACCTATGCCAGAATGGAAATGGGAGTCTATATCACTGGACTTTATTAGAGGTTTGCCTAGAACTAAAAAGCAAAATGATTCAATTATGGTGGTAATCGATAAGCTTAGTAAGTCTGCACACTTCATTCCTGTAAAGTCTACTTTTAAAGATATAAACATCATTAAAATATTCATGAAATAAATTTTTAGACTACATGGTATTCCTAAAATGGGGATTTCGGATAGAGAGGTAAAATTTACATCTACTTTTTGGAAAGAATTGTTTGCAGGGTAAAATACTAACTTGAATTTCAGCACAAGTTATCATCCACAAATGGACGGGTAGACCGAACGAACAAACCAAATCGTGGAAGATATGCTACAAATGTACGTAAGGACAAAACCAAGCAAGTGGGAAGACTACCTACAATTTGTGGAATTTGCATACAACAATGGTTACAACCAAACATCGGCTAAGATGATCCCCTTCGAAGTACTGTATGGAAAAAAGTGTACGACTCCGATTAGCTAGGATAACCCAATTGACAGACTCATTGTGGGACCAGAAATGCTCCAGGAAATGGAGAGTACGGTAAGAAAAGTACAACAGAATTTAAAAGAGGCACAGGACAGACAAAAAAGTTACGTGGACCTGAAAAGAAGACACCTGGAATTTCAAGTGGGAGACCACGTCTATTTAAAAGTCAAAGCCAGAAGAAGTTCACTAAAGCTAGGGAATTGTGCCAAGTTGGAACCCAGGTTTTTTGGCCCTTTCAAGATCTTAGCTCGAATTGGACATGTGGCATATCAACTTGCACTTCCTGCCAATCTAAAAATTCATAATGTATTTCATGTTTCTTTGTTAAAGAATTATGTTCATGATCCTACTCATATGATCGGATGGAACTTGGTGCAGGTGGAACCATAAGGCAAGTTCCAAGTGGAACCTCTGCGCATTCTGGACAGGAGAGAAATAGCACTACGGAACAGAGTTGTCGCCCAGGTAAAAGTGCAAAGGAAGCACTTTAGTCCCGAGGAGGCCACTTGGGAGTTGGAGGGAGATTTGCAGAAATCTCATCCAATCCTATTCCGAGAAAGGGATGAACACTGAGGACAGTGTTTTATTGAAGGGGGAAAGGATGTAACATCCCCAAAAATAAATTATTTTTAATTCTGAAAATACTTAAGAATTTATTTCGTTTTTGGTAAATTCGAAATTGGAAATTATTGCCATTTATGGCAATTCCGAATTTCGAATTTAGTCAATTGTAAGTTATGACTATGATTGTTGGGAAAATATATGATTTGACCCAACTAACTCTTTGACTATGACAATTGTAAGAAAACAAATATTTGTATATTTATTGTTGATGGACAAATGGAACAGCCAGGTTGAAATCAGCTGACCATGACTCCATGAGTGGGGAACATGTTGGAACTACCTCAGGGTTGAATGTTACAAGTGGAAAATCAGGAATTTGGCCATTGGCAGCCCCTGAAAATCAGGGATTTGTAAAGCTGCGAAAACTCCCAAGGGGAAAAGACCTAAGCACAAGATGCTTTTGCATATATAACATATGGGAGGAGACAAGACATCGTTGAGTATGCTAGGAAAGGGAAGATCACTTGTTGTTATGAGAACTAATTCTAAGTGTGAGAAAAGGAGATCTTGAGATTTGGAAAAGCCCGTCACTTGCTGTTATGAGCACTAATTCTGCGTGTGAGGCAAGGAAAATCGGGATCTGAAAGAAGACTACAGTGAAAGAGGAGTTTTGAGTTTTGCTCTCATGGATTCATGGTCAGGCTAGGGGGTGAACGGAACAAGTAGTTTTGGTTGTTTTGTTCTATGGTTGGTTGGAAGTTGGATGTTCCATTTGTTGTCCCAACAATTTGTTCAGATATGTTCTTATACTCTTCCCCGGATGAATGTTTTGTTGATTAATAATTGGTAGAACACATTTACTTAGTTCTGGTTAAATGTTATATTGATGAATGACTGTTAGCATACAACTATTGGTTGGCTAGAAGGAAATGAATTATTGAATAAGCCTCTATCGTTGAATTTATGCATTGAGTAGAGCCAAAAAAAATTGTTGTATGTGCTAACTGTTGATAAATGTATGGAAGTTTCCTGAGTAGAACTAAGAAAACTATTGTGTGTATTGTTGTAGACGAAAGTATGAAAGTTTCTATTCCTGTGATATAATCTACAGTCTATAATAGGAAAGTAATTATTGGATCGATATGTGATTGATATTAAGAAATGTTTAAATTGTGCAATTACCAAACGAAATTTTGAGTGAATATCATAATTGAAATATATATTTGTATATGTGTTGTTACCTATATGGATTTTATGAGCTACGTGAACATCTATTACACGGAAAACTATTTCTCGATTTTTGCAAGTATTTTCCTTTTTATCCGACTGTGTTGATTATAACAAAGGGTTACAACTCTCTTCTTTTTAATCTCAGGAGCAAATGTCCAGGGATTTAGATACATAAACTTGTTACCTATTACAGATTCGATCCATTATTTAAACGAGTCTTCAAACTCTACATAACACTTGCGATCATAACTATTATTTAGGGACATCGTCTCCAGTAGGGGTTTCAGAGAAATTTGGAAGGTGTAGCCTTCGAAACATTTGAAATCTCCCAAGTTAGGGAAGAAAGAGAAAACAAAGCTCAGGAGGAATAATGGTTAAGTCTTGAGAGGAAACACTTAGAAAAGTGTATAAGTCTTGAAGAGTTGACGTGCCTAAAGGCGAAGCACAGAAATTCGAGGTAATCGAAGGAAGATCAAGGGTTAAGATCCATTCAGGAGAAGCCAAAATCTTTCAATCTATTAGATCTCGGAGAAGTAGTGCACTGGTTAGTCGCAAGGAATTATCGAAATTTTGCAACCAGAAGATTTGGAAGAAGCAGAGTGAAATCTGTGAAACCCCAAAAAGAGAAATCCCGAAATAATCGGAACCGTCCATCGAAAGAGGAAACATGGCAAGAGATCATCATTTTGTTGACTCGCAAAGTGGAAATATCAAAGGGTGGAGTCATGAGGATTCGCGAAATGCGAAATCACGATTTAATCTGAGTCGTTGATCGAGGAGAGATCTGGACCGTCAATTGTCCAGGGAGAATTTCAGGATATCGGGATCGTGAGCAAGGAAGTGAGAGACCATCCAACTTCGCGAAACGTGAAGTCCCGATATGCGAAGGGAAGATCTGGACTGTTAGATCCAGAGGAGCACGAGCCGTCATATTTGGGCACTCCAAAAATATCGACATTTCGGAAGTCGAGAATGTGGAGGAAGTGTTAACCTGGAAATCCCAAGTCGCGAAATCCTGATTTGCGAAAGAAGAATCTGGACCATTGGATCTAGAGAGGATACATGTCAACGGGTCAGGAGATCCAGAAGGAGGCATAATTTGAAGTGTTGAAACAGCCGAATCCTGGAGAGCCGAAGAGTTGAAATTCATCGATCTGCAAGGGGACACTTGTCACCATATCACGAGCTCTGGAGAAAATTACACTGGAGTTTCAGTTTGAGAAATAAAAAATTCAGAGCGAATGTTAACCGTTGATCTAGGTTGGACAGGTGTCACCAAATCGTGGACTCTGGAAGGATTCACTCTGGAGACTCGTGGTTGTTGAGATTTGAAATCGATGAAGGTCAAAGTCATGGAAACGACGAGGTTCGTCGATGCGAAGGAGGAAACATGGCACCAGATCTAGAACTCCGGGAGATATCCAGTCAGCAGGGATGAGAGATTGAGATTTGAGATCTCAGAAGTCCAGAGAGCCGGAACATATATGAGTCATTAGATCACCCGAAGTGAATATAAACCGGCAGATCGGGAGAGGAGATGTGGTGAAGATCTATAGACTCCGGGAAAGGACCCGAAGTAATTCTAGGTTGTCTGATTTAAGAGGACACGTGGCAGGATTTCACGTATTTAAGGAGAATGAAAAAGGACTTGAGATTTGAGATCCTCAAAGGCCAGATCCGTGGAGGAGATCCTATCCATGGATTCAAGGGGGACAGGTGGAAATAGATCTCCCACTACGGGAGATTGGTACGCAGAGGAGAGTGGAGTTGAGAGTTGAAACTCCCGGAGGCCGGAAAGGTGGAGTCAACAATAGTCGTTCATCCAGAGGAGAGTTACGTGTCGACATGTCATGGGAATCTGGGGAGACACATGGAAAAGGAAAGAAGTGCGGAACGAAGTTTGATAGCAGTCGTTGATCGGAAGAAACGCCGAGAGGCAGAAGATTGATGGACAAGGAGGATTGCGGAGCTGGAACTTGTGCGGAGGATATTCTTCCTTGAGCGGGCCACAATTTCAACCACTATTTTGGCGACGGAGTACGTGTCAGTTGGAGGAGGATTGCGGAGCGAAAAGCGGGTTGGTTGAAACCACTCTTTCTCGCGCCCGCAATCATGCATTAGCACAATGGCCCAGCCCAATGACATATGAACGAAGGGGCTAGTGAAGAGGAGCTAGCACCCGTGAACTGAGAAATGGCTAGAGTGTGCAGAGATAGAAGGTTAAGTCTGCGATAGATGTACTGAACCTTTATTTTTAAGTACACAATCTATGTTTTAAACTCAACTTTGTTTAGTCTTGTATGATATGGGCATTGTCTATGCTTAAAGATTTTTCTATATCTCGAGTGGGTTTCTTCCCCTGTAAATCTAACGTTAATACGTATACATATATAGAGAGAGATATATGGATAGGATCATAATGTTAGTGGGGATTTACTAACCATTATGCTTATTTAGATATATTGGAAATCTGAGAGGCTGGGGTATAGTGAAGTTACCTTTGGCCCTTTAAGTATATGATTACTGTGCAGTAGGAAATAACTCAGAGATGAAATCTGTTATAATGGTAGTTAATTGTGTCAATAACTGGAAACATAAACCTTGAAAAATTTAATAGTGATGACAACTACCTACTTATAATAACAGTAGGTCTTTCGAGATAAGTTGTTCGAAGAGAAAGAGAATTAATGTCCCTAAGAATTTTTATTTTTTTTTGGTAAATTTGGGGAACATTACACATATGTTTGAGAGAGAACACACAATTCCCTCTTGACTCCTTCAGGGTTGCAAACACAATGTTTGTAAAGTAACTACAGTCATATGTTGGTGTGTCTAAATAATTTGCTTTGGTGTTATATATATATATTTGAAAACTTGGGCATGTTTCCAATTATAAGCCAAGTCTAGCAAGTAAAAAACACTTTTGATGTTATTAATTTTTCTCATATTTACCAAGAATTTAACTCAAAAGCAAATAAATTTTCTAAAGAAGCTTTGCTTTTGCAGGAGGGTACCTTAACTAAGCATGAATTCGGAGGAGGAACTCTCCTTTTATTAATTCACATTGCAAATAATTCGATTTTTTTATTGGGAAAAACACACACATAAATATTCCATTCATTGCATTGGGTGGGTGCATGTCATGAAAATTGTTGCATTTGCAACGTAAAGAAGAGCTATAAAATTCATTGTTCATTCCCTTCACTCAACATGAATTAAATTGGTTTTCCACTCATTGGAATTCAATCAATAATAGTACCTATAAAACATAGACTTAACTTGGAATTACTTATATGCAATACACAGAGTTTGGACTTTGTTGGTAGTGTTGGAGTGCTTTGTGGGCACCTTCAATTAGCATATTTTATTACTCAAGAGGAATTCTATATATATATCTCCAATGTGAAAGGATATGGTCGATTGAATGTTGGAGAAACAGACCTTCCAATAAATTGGCAATGCAAACAAACCAGTGAAGGCTTGAAGCCTTGAATTTAGCTTGAAGGTGACTACAAATTCATGCAATAACACAGAGGTTGATCTATTTCCAACATTTAAGGCAGAGTCCACTTGAATCGATTGATAAGCTTTGGTTTGGCCACCACAATTGAGACAAATCCAACTTTCAATTCATCAGAAATAGAATCTTTGGCCTCCTGATAATTAATAGAGAGAGGCTTGAATCCATCTCAAATTACAAATATATTACATAGAACAAATTTTAATTTCACATAGATCCATGCCAGTGAGATGCGTGGACTATAATTCCCATGTTTACGGATTATCAATATAATCTCATTTATTATGTTAATATACTAGATTAATATATGTGATTATAAATATGAGTTTGTCTTATCTCATATAGTTAAACTACTATAGTCATGAGCCCACTATGAAAGAACTAAAGTATGTCATAAAGAAAGGTTACAAAATAATGGTGAAAGATTTGCATCCCATGCCCAATATAATCAACTATTAGTTATGTGTTTATTTTTTAACTTACATATTGTTGAAATTATTCACTCAATAATGGAAACAAATTATATTCTTCCATAATAATGATGATGAGGGTGACTCAGATGAATTAGAGGGTATTGACCATTATTTAACTTACTTGTCTTTTATTACATCTTTAAATGTTAGCAAGTTGTTTTTTTTTTTAATTTTTATATAATGAACTCATGTTCTTTTATTACGTGTTTATAAAATGAGGATGAAAATGGTTATGAAGAGGGCATTGTTAACAATTCAATCAACTTTCGATGTCAAATTCTTTTTCTTTTCCTTGTACATATTTTTTCTTTTCATGTTGTATATGAAGTTGGAATTTCCTTGGTGTGGCAGTGTACTACTTATTTACATGCATAAAAACATTACATGGTTATTTTACGATTTTAATTAAAATCTCGCAATCATGTTTATATTGTTGAAATTATTCACTCAATAATGGAAACAAAATATATTCTTCCATAATAATCATGATGAGGGTGACTCAGATGAATTAGAGGGTATTGACCATTATTTAACTTACATGTCGCTTATTACATCTTTAAATGTTAGCAAGTTGTTTTTTTTTGTTTTTATATAATGAACTCATGTTCTTTTATTATGTGTTTATAAAATGAGGATGAAAATGGTTCAGCAGATGAAGAGGGAAATGTTAACAATTTAATCAACTTTTGATGTCAATTTTTTTTCTTTTCCTTGTACATATTTTTTCTTTCCATGTTGTATATGAAGTTGGAATTTCCTTGGTGTGGCAGTGTACTTATTTACATGCATAAAAAAATTACATGGTCATTTTGCGATTTTAATTAAAATCTCACAATCATGTTTATATATACATGGTTTTTTGCTTCCATAGTGTGAAATTGATTGAATGTTAGTGTATTAAAATTTCATAATTGCTTTTATGGATATATGTATTTTTGCTCTAATCATGGTGTGGAGTCAATTGAATGTTAGCATGGTAGTGCATTTATATAAACATTCTTTTTGCTCTTAGGATAAGTATGTTGTGAAATAAAGTTATACTAGTCATCGATTTGATTGATATTTGAATATTATAAAAGCTAATTACAAAAACAATTATAATATTTTTGTTTTTAAATTTAGCTACTCATATATTAATTATTATAGAAAAAAGTACATCTTCCCAGCTTATCCGTGAAACCTCTAAAGATTCTTCCTATGTTGATCTTTAATAATAACATATTTGATCATAACATTAATATATCTATCTAGCCTATGTGATTTGCATATAATAGTAGGAAGATAATAAAAAATGTTTTTCTTTTATTTTCTGCATTCCACGTTCTAAATAATAGTAAGAAGATCATAAAAGCTATTTTTATTTTATTTTCTACATTTTTGCATTCTACATGCAGAATGGGAAATGCGAAGAGTTTTGTTTCCCTTTCTCCCCTTGGTTGAGTTCTCATATTTGATCCGTAATGGAAGGATTGAGAGTTCACAAAATTCACCAATACAGATTTTTAATGCGGAATAAAATTGCTCTATTTTTTAGATGGGATTTTGTATCTTACTTTCTTGATTGTGTTGCCAAAGCCAATGTTCATCAATTGATTCAGGTGAATTGTGTTTTAATTTGGCTTCAAGACTTCACTAATATGTTGCATTGACAAATTAATGGAAACCTTGTTTACCGTAGTTCCAACACAAATTCAAACAACTAATAACAAGATGAAAACTATAATCCAAACCCAATAAGTAATAAAGATGTTTGGCTATAGGTTCAATTGCTCACCACTATTTGAATTAAGAGTGTCGAGCATCCATTTCAGTGTGTCAATGAGTGGGAAAACATGGTGGATAATGCACATATAACCTTTTTACTTGTCAATCGACATTCTAGTTATGGGTTCGTTTCATTGTTGGTGTGTGTAATCTCTCACTCACCCTCTACGTTGGGTTTATTTGCAATATTTTTTACCACTACAGTGAACACACATATATTTGCAAATTCGTTCCCCACAACTACAACACAATTTGCCTCTGACTATGCCATAGCAAGTTACAACCCAATAGCTCACTTTAAGCTCATTAATGTGGTGACCCCTAGCCATACATTTGAGTAAGAACACACATTGTTGTTTTGACTCCTTCAGGGTTGC
>SNQJ01S0008849.1:147346-173008 GCA_010110895.2 Picea sitchensis | reverse complement strand
ACAAGTAAAAATATCTTTTGATATTAATACTTTTTCTCATATTTATTGAGAATTTAACTCAAAAGTGGATAACTATTTAAAGAAGATTTGTTTTTGCAGGAGGGTTGATCCAGATTTATGAGCGAAACGAAATGAAACACAGATCTATAACATTAAAACAAAGATACAATGAACAATAATAGAGATACAATGAAACTCAACTTCTATTCAATAAAGAAATATGTTGAAACTGTAAAATGCAGAATGAAACAATCTTGCTCGAATGGTGGTAGCTAATCTCTAAGAAGAGATGTGGAGGCTACGCACATTCGCCTGAGCACGTTACAATGAGGCTTCCGAGCCCTTTTAGCATCAAGAAGTAATTAAAAAATCCTAGACATCCAAAAACCTAACCCTAGGAGATGAAGCACCAAAAGTCATGTGGGCCCCAATAATAAGTTGGTACATCAACTTCTCGGGGTCGTAACTTGTGTATACGATATTCGTTTTAGGTGCACGATAGCCCATTGGAAAGGTCTATCCAAGGAATACATGTGTTTCCATCACACTCTAACAAACGCAACAAAGTTACTGTGGCGGGCCCAAAAAATGTTGTTTATGGCCTCAAAATGGCCTTGGAAGTTTAGGACCCGAAAAGCTAGAAACAAATTGCCAAGATGAAAATTGTATGTGAGCCAGTTGGAAGAGGTAGGTTGCCACTAATATCCACCTGGATCAATCCTCCTCCCTTAGGAAGCAATGGTCTCCATTGCGTTGAGTTCCACCATTATATGAGGAAATTTCTACAGAATTTGGCCCCGGGTGAGCCACTTGCCTTGGTGCAGGAGTTGCCCTGCTTTGAAAACACGAAAAAGATGAAGCTTCTATTGAAGAGTTCCCTTGACCTGTGTGTCCATGTTATGATCAGTAGATTCCTATCCCATGCAATCAAGGTTGAGCTCTGTCGGTGTCAACTTTTCTGTTATCTTTAAGGTGTCCAATAATGGTGGAAAGTATGGCCGAAGGAGGTCCACATTAAACACTGGGTGAAAGCCAAGGAAGGNCCTTGGTGATGGTGTAAGGTCCATAGTGTGGCACCCTATGTTGATCATAGTGTTGCTTGTACTTGGCATTGGACTTCTACAAAATATCTTGAACCTGTTGGCGGATGTGTTGGATTTGTTCAATGAACGGGGCGGTTTTTCGACTTCGGTTTGAGCATGGGATGATTCTGCATGTTTTGATGTAAGGGGTAGTGCAACATCCATGGGACCCAATGGTTGAAATCCCAACCCCACCTGAAAGGGGTTGTGGTCGGTTGAGCTATGTATGGCTCTATTGTAACTGTGTTGAACATAGGGAAGACTCTCATCCCATGTGCGCAGGTGCTTGGAATTGTACATGCGCAAGATATGCACAATCATCTTGTTGACGACCTTAGTTTGGACATTCGTTTGGGGGTGGAAGGTAGTGGATTTGGTGAGCTTGGTTTCCAGTCGTGACCAGAGGCTTGACCAGAATGTACTGAGGAACTAACTGTCCCGATCTGAGACAATGGTTTTTGGTATCCCAAAATGTACCCACACTCGTTTGAAGAAGATCTTGGCAGTGGCCTTCGCTATGATGCTCTTCTTGCAGGCAGTCAGAATCTCCATCTTGGAAAATCAATCAAGAACCAACAAAACACAGTCATTTCCCTTCTTGGTTGACGGAAGGCCCGACATGTAGTCCACGAGATGGATTCCTAGGGCCTATCGGGACTGGGCAGAGGGGTGTACATGCCTTGTTTCTTAATGGTTGGTTTAGAAATGGCACAAGTTGTGTAGGACTTGATATAATTGTTGACATCCTATCGAAGTTTCGGCCAATAGAAATGTTGTTGTAGCACTATTACATTTTTCTACGCCAAAGTGTCCTACCACCCTACTGTAGTGAACTTCCCAATTCAGCTTCGCTCACTCGCTTGATGGGACATAGAGATGGCCAAGATGGAACAACAACCCGTCCTAAAGATGGAAATCAGTGATAGCTATGTTTGTGCCCAACATATGGTAGATAGTGGCGAAGTCAAGATCTCTCTCATAGATTTGGGGCCATTCGGAGGTCTCATGTCCGCAGGAGTGTAGCACCATGGTTAGTTATGCAACTGTAGGTCGAATGAGGCAGTCAACGACGCGGTTGGTGCTCCCTATCTTATACTTGATGTTGAGATGGAATTGTTGCAAGTATGTGGACCATTTCTGATGGTGATCATTCTGCAATTTGTCTTGCATCTGCATGAATTGCAGAGGCTTCTGATCAATGTGGATGATTGTCTTCTTCCTGAGAATGTAATGCCTCCACTGGCGGTAGGCTTGTACAATGGAGTACATTTCTTTGTTGTAAGTGGGGTATTTATGGATAGTATCTAATAGTGTCTCACTATGAGAGTCCACGAGATGTTTGTGTTGAGTGATAATTCGCCCACAACATAGTATGAAGCATATGTCTTTATCTCAAAAGGTTGTTGTTGGTCGAGTAATGAGAGCACCGGGGTTGAGCACAAGCGCTACTTCAAATCATAGAATGCTTTATGTTTCCATTGACCCCACACAAACTTTGCCTTTCCACCACCCCTCGTCACTTGGCTAAGGGCCCATGCAATGTGGGAGAATCTCAACATGAACCTGTTATAGAAATTGGCAAGGCCTAAGAAGCTCCAAAGCTCGATGAGTGTGGTTGGGGTTGGCCAGTCCAAAATGACCTGGATCTTGGTTGGATCAACATGCCCCTAATGCTCATCAACAATGTAGCATATGTATTGGACCTTTTTCAAGACAAAGGAGCATTTTTTCAAATTTGCATATAGCTTGTGTTGTCGCCGAGTGTGCAGAACTTGTTGAATATGTTGCAAGTGCTCCACCCAACTCTTGTTGAATATGAGGATGTCATCCAAATACACCACCACAAAATAATTGGTGAAAGGACACAAGATATCGTCCATCATCCTCATGAAAGTTGTTGGGGAATTCGTCAATCCAAAGGGCATGACCAGCCATTCAAAAAGACCTTCTTTGGACTTGAAGGTAGTCTCCATACATTGGTCTGCTCTATTGGGACCTGGTGGTAGCTGGACTTCAGATCAATCTTAGTGAAGTATTTTTCCCCCTTGAGTTGTTCAAGGAGATTGTCAATTCAAGGAATTGGATATCAGTTCTTGACTGTGATTTTTTGTAGGGCCCGGTAATCAATGTAGAGTCACTAGGTCTCATCTTTCTTCTGCACAAACATGATTAGGCTTCCACAAAGTGATGAGATTAGTCGGATGTGCCCATTTTCAAGTAGCTCTTGGATCTAGCGCTTGATTTCCTCATTTTATTACAGAGAGCGGTGATAGATTGGCCCATTGGGTAGCGGTGCACCGGGGGTCAAATCGATTGAAATCTTGACCTCACAACGTAGAGGTATCCCAGTGGGTGAGGAGAAGACGCCTTTGTATTCTTCCACGAACTTATCCACTTGCTTCTGCTACATGGAGAGACCTACCGCGGAGGCCATGGATGTGGTTGCAACCTTCTGCTCACTTTGATCACGAATCATGAAGAATACAAACTTCCTGGTCTGAGATATGACCTTCTTGCATTTCTTGACAGAGATCAAGGAAATGGAAGTAGGTGGGACTACCTCGGGTATCCTGTACAATTTCCTATCCAAAGTAACAATAAAACCATGAGTCCTAGACTCATATACAGCATGACATTTCCATAAATAAATTTGGCCCAAAAGAACATCATAAAATTCAAGGGGGGTGACATCAAACAATACCTCATCTTTGAAGGGCTTGATGTCATAGGGTAGGAAACACTGTTGGTTGATGCGAAGAGCGCTCCCTTGGTGAAGCCATCCAATGGTGTACGGTTGTGGGTGCGGTGTTTTCGACATAACCAACTGCTTGACAGCCTCCGCTGAGATACCCTTCACCAACATCTGTAAATGAAAGAGGCACTCACCTTCCTCTGGTTCATCAGGTTCATCAGGTTGGCTCTTGGTGGTACCGACAGTGGTACTAGGTTCTATGTCAATGATTCATATCCATTTTTCTAGTTCTTACTTGGAATTGGAACCCACATCTGATTCAGAGGCTTTCACCTTGGCCACCAATGATTTCTTTGAGCGGCATTCAATATTGTTATGCTAGGGGATCTTATGGAACTCGCACCACTTCCCAGTGTCTTTCTTTGTCTTCCCATTGTCCTTCTTTGTTTGTGGCTTAGAATGGTTATCCTAAGGTTGTCCATCCTTGCTTTGACCTTTGTTCTACTGGTTGGGGTTTCCTTTTCCCTTCTTTTGTTGTGAAAGGTTCACAGACCCAAACTGTCATGTCTTTTGTTTAAGGTTCTGCTTGATTTTGAAAACATGTCGATAGGCCGCACCCAAGAATGGGATGTCCAGAAAATCCATTTATGTCTGGATGTATCTATGCAGACTGCTACGGTACTTGAGCACCAGATATCTCTCAGAGTCTTTGATACCCAACTTGGTGTGTAAGGTATGGAAGACATTGGTGAACTCTGGCACTATTTGGTCCCTTTCTTGCCACAATGTGGTCCATCTTATATATAAGTCATCATAACTTCCAATAGGGTAGTATTGTTCCTTAATAGCATCCCTGAAACAACCCCAAGTGGGTGTGACTGCAAATAATGAAGATTCATCTATTGTCTTTTTCTCACAGAAAGTCTCCCACCAATATTTGACATGGGGGACGACCTTAAGGAGCACAAATGTAATATTTTATCTATCGTAAAAGTCATGGACAGAAAAATACCCTTCTAGAAGGTTTAACCATTTGTCTATAGCATCCACATCTATCTAACCTTCAAATATAGGAATATCAAAATTGATATGTACCTTGAAGGGGGCAGCGCCTCCGCTCGAGGAAGATGACTCGCCTATTGGAAGTCATCGAAGGATTTGCGCAAAATTATCCATCATCTCGTTCCTCTGTCATGTGAGGGCTTCCTCAAGCAACAATTTGAATGGATCTCCTGCCCCATCATCTCTCTTCTCTTCCCCCATGGGTGGCAGTCAGGTTCGGCGAGGTTGGTCTTGCAAAGGCTCAACTGGTTTGATTCCCAACTGCTTATACCATGACCTCGTTGGGGACATGCACATAGAAACAAATGAAGAGCAGACCACTCTGATACCACTAATTCAGATTTATGAGCGGAACGAAATGAAACACAGATATATAACATTAAAACAGAGATACAATGAACAATAATAGAGATACAATGAAACTCAACATCTATTCAATAAAGAAATCTATTGAATTTGTAAAATGCAGAATGAAAAAATCTTGCTCAAATGGTGGTAGCTAATCTCTGAGAAGAGATGTGGAAACTACATGCATTCACATGAGCACATTACAATGAGTCCTCCATTCATTTTTAGCATCAATAAGTAATAAGAAAACCCTAGACATCCAAAAACCTAACCCTAGGAGATGAAGTTTCAAAATTCATGTGGGCCTCAATGGGGTAAGTTGGTACATCAACTTCCTGGGGTTGTAACTTTTGTATACGATCTTTGTTTTAGGTGTACAATATCCCGTTGGAAAGGTTTATCCGAGGAATACACATGTTTCCATCACACTCTAACTTTGTCACTAGTGTGACTGTGGTGAGCCCAAAAAACGTTGTTTAGGGCCTCAAAACAACCCCAAAATTTTAGGACCCGAAAATCTAGAAAAAAATTGCCAAGATGAAAATTGTATGTGAGGCAGTTGGAAGAGGTGGGTGGTCATCAATATCCACATGGATCAAGGGTACCTTAACTAAACATGAATCCAAAGGAGGCACTCTCATTTTAGCTTTAGAAAAAACTTTATATTAATTCACATTGCAAATTGTTCAATTTTTTTATTGGGAAACACACACACACACACACACACACACACACACCCACATATTCCATTGATTGCATTGGGTAGGTACATGTTATGAAAATTGTTGCATTTCCACAATAAACAAGAACCACAAAGAACATTGTTCATTCCATTCCATTCCGTTCACACAACATGAATTTAATTGTTTTTCCATTGATTAGCGTTCAATTCACAATAATATCTGTAAAATATAGACTTAACTAGGCATTACATATATGAAATTAATAGAGTTTGGACTTTGTTAGTGGTGTTTATGGAGGTTTCACCTTGTTTACCAATATATTATCATGTTCATTAATAAAGGAAGTTTTTAAATTGTGAAAAATAGAGTCAATATATTTTAGGTATTGGGGGGGATGTCGGTAAAGGGGGATTTATAGGTATTGCGGGTGTTAGCATTGAGATTCACCCTCAAACTGCTAGAGGATAAGCACAGTACCCATCAAATAGATTTGTAATGGTAAATGTAACAACAAGTGTGTTTTGGAAACAATTGTTCATCAATGAACAATGATGCCTACATCAGACCATGTTCCCACAAAGAAAGTCTAATCCAAATCTGAACAAAAACAAGATAAAATTTGCAAAGAAGAATGAGGAAGAAACATAAAGAGAATTGTGCAGGTGTACATCTGGTCCAACTGACTAATCCTTGAAGAAAATTCCATAAATAAAGATCCTCCTACTTCAGGAATTAAATGAAGTTTATGGTGATGCTTTCACACAGTCAAATCCTTTGTTGCATAAAAACAATAGCATGAATCCTTCACACATAACCAGAAAATAGAAGAAAAAGGAAATAACTATGTTCCATATTAGTATTAGCAACATCAATTGAAATACATGCTCTCCAGTGAGGTATACAGAGCTGCAAAAACAAAACAGTTCATTTCCTATTACTCTGCCCCCTCCCTTAGCTCTTTCTAACCCTACTCTACTCTTGTACCATGAAATATATATCACTATAGGTCCTTTCCATCTCACCAATTCGAACTCCAACCCCTTTTCCAAAATAGAAATAGTTACAAACAGAGAATGGCACATTTTAACTGATTTCCTGCTTTTCAGGAGGCGAAATTATGAAAATTAGGCTTCAAAATGACACTTGTAATTATCAAACTATAAATGTTGTGTAAAATATGAGAATGGTTTTTGTAGATAGGCTCGTTCTAAAGAAAAACCTCTCTCAGTTTCTTGAAATTCATCTCCAGTTGGTCGGAATACGTGTCACAAAAACATGTCTCAAACAGGAAATCATGAAAACTAGAAAAAATAGGGATCAAAGATTCCTTCTAATATCCCAATCCGTGACACCTGTGTGAAAAATGAAAGAGGTTAATGTTATTGGGTCCATGCTTGACAATAACCTCCTTTGGATTTTTAAAATTCGTCCTGGTTCACCCGAAAATCCTCCTGGAAGTCAACTGGTCAAAAATACCAGTTCAACAGTCTTAGAACATAGTTTTCGCAACACATTCTGTAGCGCATTTCATAGTGCATTTTGTAGAACCTATCTAAATTCACAGCACCTGAGCCAGTTCATAGCGCCAAAGGAAAATCAAATAGCCAAACCCTTCCTAACCTCTAAACAAGACAAAAGATCTCATGGAGTACTTGATGACCCTAAGTTTGATGCTGGTAATTTTGAATTTGCACCAGGATGCTTGCAACCTATCCAACCCACAACCCTCTTTCTTAACTAGTTCGCAGCGGCAACTCAAATATAGATTCCACACTTGAATGGATTTATAGTGACAAAGGGGAGACTTTGAGTACAACCTGGATGTATGACATGTCAAGGAAATGATATAAAAAACCAAAGGTATGACTCATGAGGCTTTTTACCTGTCATGGTAACAATATCATAGCTCAAATTTTAGAGCAAGGATATACATAGCCTTATTCATTCTGAAACCAAATCTAACTTATGATTACAACCTAAAGACTCAACACCTATGTCCTATAAACCTTATGACTCAAAGAACAACACTAAGGTGAATTTTTTTTACCCATACAATCTTATGTGTTAACAAGGGGGTATAAAAAGGGGTATCTACTAAAAATATGGGTTTCTTTTATTGGAAAGATCTATAGAGAGGGGGATTCAACAAAAATATTTTTGGAAGTATTTATCAGTATCTAGTGAAATTAGGGCTATTCTTTAATATCCCACGAACGTAGGTGCTATGTCATAGGTTCAATGAGTGAATACCCTGTGGTAGTGTTAGAGTGCTCTGTGGGCACCTTTAATTAACATATTTCATTACTAAAGAGGAAGTATACATATATCTCTACATTGTGCAAAGCATATGGCCAATTGAATGTTGGAGAAATAAATCTTCCAATAAATTGGCGATGCAAACAAACCAGTGAAGGCTTGAATCATTGAACTCAGTTTAAAGGTGACTCCACATTCATGTAATAACACATATGATGATCTACTACTAGTAATTAAGATATAGTCCACTCTAATAGATTGATAAGCTTTGCTTTGTCCACCACAACTAAGGTAAATCCAACATTGAATCCATAAAAAATAGAGTCTCTGACATGCTGATAATTAATAGAGAGAGAGAGACTTGAATCCATCCCGTATTGTAGAGAGATTATATTAAATAAATTTAATTTCCACAGAGATGTAATGGTCCCAAGCCAAGATGCCAGGAACATTGCATTTTTATTGATTTTTAGGTGTTTTTTGGTTGTGGCATTTCGTCAAACACTTTGCAGATTTATGTCTCATGAGTTGCGCTAGGGTTATAATGATGGTTCTTTATGTGTTTTGCAACAAGTAAAGATAGCAATGCATCCAACAGCATGTACACAACAAGATCCAGTAGAAACAACTCAAGTAAATAACACAAATACCTCAGGTCTGATTTTATCGATAATAATAGCTAACCTCATACAAAATGGGACAGATCTGGAATACATAGAGTTTATGGCTGATATAGCCTCCAAGATGCAATATAGACAAAGATCTAGGCTTTCAAAAGCCTCTCCGAGCTAAAGACCAAGTAACATTGCAATCCAATGGATACCCTCTGCTATATGTGATGCCCTCTCTCTCACAATGCGCAAGTTCTAGATTGAATAGATCAAGGGAAGTACGGAATCCTCTTTGATGGCCTAAATGCATTGCAAAACTCCATGAGAAGGTATATCTCATGATGCCAAGAAGGTATGAGAAGTCTCAGAGCAATAGATCAATTGGGGGAACCCCAAACCATAGTTTCTCCAATGACAGATGCACCCTCCTAGCTGAAACAATCCAATAATTCGGCCTTCAAGAATATAGCTGCCAAATCCCATGAGGAAGATGCCAAACTGTAAATCGGGCCAAGAGAAACCCCTTGTCAAAGTCTCAGGCTAAAAGACGAAGAACTGACCCACCAAAAGACTGAATCCTCAATTTGCAATGCACCCTCCTCTTCTCCAACTAGTGCCAAGCTCCAATAATTAATCCGACGGAGAAAAACCCTCAGGAAGAAGCTAAAGAAGGTGCCCTAGGCCATACCAAGAATACTAAGAAGCTCCTTTTCCCAAAATCCTCCTCCTCTTTCCAGATTGAGTTACTCCTCTCAAGATGGTGCACCCTCCTGCTAGAAACCCCCTTGTAGTTGTGCACCCCTTCTCTTATGTACCTGTAGCTGATGTAGAATCCACCTGTGACTGAACAAATCTAATGTAGAATGGTGAGGGAGGAATATTTCACCTCTGTGACCAATCTTGGACCAGGTTGGGTGGGATCTTTCACCATCGAGCTGATCTCTAGGGTTTGTTAAGTCAAAACCCTCAAAACCACCAAGTGCATGGGCTCACTAGCAAGAAGCCAGATATCAAACTAATAAACAACATAATGAGAGAATAGAGGCCCCAATCTCTCTTTTATCCTCCTTGTTCACCTTGTCTCTCCAAGTGAATTTTACTTTACTTTATTGTTAATTAATCAAATCACTTTAATTAATTAATTAATCATTTTACCTCTAAAAAGTGATTTATCCCTCCTCATGGCTTCTCTGGCCACTGAAAATCACTTCTCATCATCCTATCATGTAGTTTTATTCCTCTTGATTCCGATGAGATATTACACTAAGAGGTTCCTCCAAGTATTATTCCCAATGTGCCCTTCTTAGTGAATTTAATTAACATATAGTCCATAATAACTCAAAATTATGGAAATCATCGGAATGCAACGGAACCAAAGCCAAGTTGTATGGAATGGATCATGATGATGAAATAAGATGAGCGATGCAAGTTGGTCCCAATAAAACCCCTCAATAGATATTGTACTCGTTATCACCCCCATTTGGCTACTTTGGTCACCATAACACTCTGTAATATAATGATGTCCCAAAGTGGGGACACTACAGTCCTCCCTACTAGAATATTTCTTTTCCTCAAGCAATAAATCATCAGTTTATATTGCTATATTGCATTTAAGGTAAGCCTAGTACCCATCAGTTTATATGTCACGAGTAATTGAGTTTTGAGTGATCAAATGGAGAAAACTCAATAATAATAGCGTTCTAACTCAGAAATTTGGACTAGCATGCATAAGCAATTGAGGTTTGGAATCAACTTCAGTCTGTAAGTTGGATTGTGGGTGATCAGGAGGAAGATTTAGTGAGAAAGGTGTAGAGGTCCGCTACGAACATCAGATTTTCCAGCAGGCTAAGGAGGAAAAACTTAAACACAAGGTCCTCTTGAATTCAAATTTCAAGGAAGCTGAAAGAAATCATAACAGTATTATAATCAAACATTTATCATAATACAGTTACAACAATCCATGTGAATCAAGCAAACATGAACTCTCTCAGTATCAGAGGCAAATAAGATGGAGTAAGAAAGCTGACTTAGATTAACCAAGATGTCTCAAAAACAAATACATAACCAGAGAACCAGTGGTTCTCAATCAAAATATTACAATATTAGGGAGCCTAGCTCAACCATTCGACCTTAACAAAATATTGAAACTGAGTATATATACTCAGAACTGTTGCAACTACCAGGAGCATGATCGGGCCCTTGCATTCAAAGCTTCCAGTCCGTGCCCTCTCTGTCAGACTGTGCGGGCCTTCTCATGTCAGATGCGAGACAGGTGCAATTATGCATTTTACAGGAAAATCCATCCAGGAGGAAGCTTCGGGTGGACAGTCCACTTTCATGGCTACTCTCTGCAACGCTTTCCATTTATGGGGTGAGACGAGGTCTCAACTTCCACCCCTATCTTCAATAACTTCCTTCATTAGGAACAAGATGAGGCCTGACACCCATGAATGCTTCCAGGCGGTGCCCGCGACTTCTTCAAGTCAATCCTGATGCCTCGAGGCTCTGCAAATCTTCCCCTATGACCAATAAGGGCATTGTAGGTGATAATATCCTTCTTCATCACCCCTTCATGCTTGTGACCTCAGGCTATGGCCTGGCGCTTATCCCATATGATGCTTAAGGATTTCGCCCTTTGGATATTTTCACAACACCAAACCACAGAATTCTCGATGCCCGCTTTGACGAAATATTTAAGAAATGGGCGCTAGTTTCTTTTCCTAGGAACGCCCCCCATATGACCTTGCGCTGTGACACAGGGCTCCACCTCTGAGCACTTCGAAACTTCAGGCTTCAGCCACTTCGACACTTTGGGCTTCGGCCACTTCGGCACTTCGAGCTTTACGCATCTCTCATTTCAAATTTATCGAAGTGACTTTCTCTACAACTCAAATCTAGCACGTGTCCCTCTGGATCAGATGGCTCATGCTCACTTCGGGTTTCAGAACTTTGGACCTTTGACAAAAAACTTTAACAATATTCTGAACTCTCGATTCTCGCGATAATTTTCCACCGTCGATCTCTCCCGATGAGATCTATGGTCCAGATTTAACCTTTTCTCAACCTTGGGACTTCAGACCTTTTTCTATGGCGCTATACTTCATGCACTTTTAGATTCCGAACACCCGTGAATCGTCGACCTGAACTCCACATTGAATCCTAGACGTTGGAAGTTGAACTTGCCTGTCTGCTTGATTCAAATATGGAATGGGTCGCTCTGAAAGGTGTTCTTTGAAATCGAGACCGATACTCATGCAAGAAAAGGATTGGGTCACCTTACGGCCCTTAGAAATCTTTATGTGATAAAATTTGACTCCATAGGGCATGGCATGCTCCCTGCGAGCTGCCAATAATGCGTAGTTCCAATGCCTTGGTTGTTGGGTTATGGAGTCTAGCTCAAAACTTTCACTGAAGAAAACAGGGAAATATGTATACTACTCTACTTACAAAAAGAAAGCAAACACACATGCTCCAGAAGGAGCTTCTTTATGTACAAACCTAAGCTAACTGATTTTTACAAAGTGCTAGGTGAAAGCAAACTTCCACAATAGCCACCCAAACTGTCTTTTGATATAATTATTTTCTTCATTGCAGATGATCCACAAAAGGTTAGGGAAGTATGACAGCAGAATGAAAACATGGTTTGGAACACTGACTATACCCCCAAATGATGATAATATGAAAAATTTTGCAGGCTCCAATGCTTTTGGAAAACACAACTCCATATATAACCCCACAGGGTCACTAAATTCATAATCATGCATGCTCAACCGGTCATAAATTACCTCATTTATTTCATTATCGCTCACCTGTCGTTTGATGTTCTTGGAGTGTACAAGTGGGTGGAGAACTGATGCAGGTTGGCTAATCCCAAGTGATACCTGCTTGTTTACGGGTTCTGGACAAGAGATAAACTGCCCATTTAACTCCTCCTTTTCTCCTTCATGGCTCTCCCAAGGATCCGATTCATAATCATCATAAACGGGAACCATGGAAAAGCTCTGCGCTTCGTCGTCTTCACTAGGATATCCATCAAAAGTTGTTTGTTCTTGGTCAGTATCTGACATCACTTCTTCATCATAAGCAGGGCTTCCAAGAACATCTGCTTCAAGGACCGGAATATCCTCTGCATTTTCTTCGTAAGAGCGGCAAGCAAAATCTGCCTCCAATTCCTCTATTCTTGCAGAAAGTGATTTTACCGGATTTATCGACTCCTCTGAGGTATACCCCTCATCCTCATATATTTCATAAGAATCAGTTATATCTTGAACACAGTCTTTATATTCCACACAACAACTATGACAAATTAACTCGAAGGAATAAAACTTTTGACAATGCCTATTGAAAGCCGCATGAAACTGCTCCAGGGAGGAGATGCTAGCAGGGGGTAAGGAGTGGTACCACGTGCGAGCATCTCCTGCTAATGAGATCATGAACATATTTAATAATACATCCTCATGCTGTATTTCCCATTGATGCATGAGTTCATGAAACTCAAGGAGATGTTGAGCAAGCTTGTCCTCTTTACGCTCTCTAAATATGGGGAAATAATCACCACATTCATTTGTAGGAACAACATTAGGAAAACCAGGAACAGAGGAGAAATTAAAAGGAGCATACCTCTGAGCCAAGATTCTTTCCATTTTGAACCAGTGGAGTCGTCAATCGATCCTTTAATCATGGAGTCGTCAATCGATCCTTTAATCATGGAGTCGCCAAGTGAATGATATGCAGTCTGAATGTGTCTGGTCTTTGTTCACCATCAAAGACCAGATTTGATTGTTGTCAATCTCCCAAGGAACTTTCAAGCTAAGACAGCGGCTACTAAAAGCCTTCTCAAAAAAATTCTCTAGGTCAGCTCGGGTGTGTTAGAGGCAGCCACAACCGAAATAGTGGAGTCGCCAAGTGCAAGTTGCAATCTTTGATGTACTGAGTTCTAATGCACCTTCAGAACTAGTAAGATTTGTCGTTCTATCCCAGGGAAATGTCTTCAATTCGTTCCCCGACAATGGTGCCATAAATGTTAGCACTAGAAGTCACCTTCAGATTGCATTGAAGTTAAGCCTAGTACCCATCAGTTTATATGTCACAGGTAATTGAGTTTTGAGTGGTCAAATGGAGAAAACTCAATAATAATAGCGTTCTAACTCAAAAATCTGGACTAGCATGCATAAACAATTGAGGTCTGGAATCAACTTCAGTCAGTGAATTGGAATAAGGGTGAGCAGACGGAAGATTTAGTGAGAAAGGTGTAGAGGTCCGCTATGAACATCAGATTTTCCAGCATCCTAAGGAGGAAAAAATTCAACACAAGGTCCTCTTGGATTCAAATTTCAAGGAAGCTGGAAGAAATCATAACAATACTATAATCAAACATTTATCATAATACAGTTACAACAATCCATGTGAATCAATCAAACATGAACTCTCTCAGTATCAGAGGAAAATAAGATGGAGTAAGAACAAATACATAACCAATATGTCTCAAAAACAAATACATAACCAAAGAACCAGTTGTTCTCAATCAAAATATTACAATATCAGGGAGCCTAGCTCAACCATTTGACCTTAGCAAAATTTTGAAATTGAGAATATATACTCAGAACTACTGCAACTAATAGGAGCATGATCGGGCCCCTGCATTCAAAGCTTCCAGTCAGTGACTGCTCTATCAGACTGTGCAGGCCTTCTCATGTCAGATGCGAGACAAGCGTAGTGATGCATTTTACAGGAAAATCCATCCAAGAGGAAGCTTCAGGTGGACAATTTGCCTTCATGGATGCTCTTTGCAATGCTTTCCATTTATGGGGTGAGACGAGGTCTCAATTTTCTCCCCTATCTTCAATAACTTCCTTCATTGGGATCAAGATAAGGCCTAACAACCATGAATGTTTCCAGGCGATGCCCACGACTTCTTCAAGTCAATCTTGACGCCTCAAGGCTCTGCAAATCTTCCCATGTGACCAATACAGGCGTTGTAGGTGCTAAGTTTCTTCTTCATCACCCCTTCTCGGGCTATGACCTGGCGCTTATCCCATATGACGCTTCGGGATTTCGCCCTTTGGATATTTTCACAACACCAAACCATAGAATTCTCGATGCCCACTTTTAAGAAATCTTTAAGCAATGGGCACTAGTTTCTTTTCCCAGGCACGCCCCCCATATGACCTCAAGTTGTGACCCGGGGCTCCACCTCTGAGCACTTCGGAACTTTGGGCTTCGGCCATTTCGACACTTCGGGCTTTACGCATCTCTCATTTCAAATTTCTCGAAGTGACTTTCTCTGCAGCTTGGATCTGGCCCCACGTGTCCCTCTAGATCGGACGGCTCCTGCTCACTTCGGGTTTCGGGACTTCGAACCTTTGACAAACAACTTTAACATTATTCCTAACTCACTATTCCCACGATAATTTTCCACCGTCGATCTCTCCCCATGAGATCTACAATCCAGATTTAACCTTTTCTCGACCTTGGGACTTCGGACCTTTTTCTATGGCACTATACTTCGTACACTTTCGGATTCCGGAAACTTGTGAACCATCGATCTAAACTCCACATGGGATCCCAATCGTTGGAATTTGAACTCGCATGTTTGCTTGATTCGAGTCTGGAATGGGTCGGTCGAAAAGGTGCTCTTTGAAATCGAGATTGATACCCACGCAAGAAAAGGATTGGGTCACCCTGCGGCCCTTAGACAGCTTTATGTGATAACACAATCCACATATAATACCAGGGTCCCATGTCCACCTATGGGACACAAAGTAGGCTCCATCCAAAGTTGAACTATTATGCATTCTACCCCCTAGATCCCATATCAAGATCTGAATTGCAATACCTTGTGAGGCATAATCCTATAATATATCAACACCATGAATCTCCTGCAAATGACACATGGCCTCAACTCGAAATGATTCTATCCTCCATGTCCATACCAAGACCAACACGGTCTCCACCAACTGAACATGTTGCTGCCATAGCAAGGTACTACAAGACCTCCATGAATCACCCTCAAGTGATGTGCTCCCCTCAATACTAAGGCTCAATGAAAAGTCAAAGTGACTTTCCCCTGCAAGGATCCACTCGGCTCCATCAGTCAATGAAATTATCATCCCTACAATCCCTGGGTCCCATGCTAGTCTCTTCCCAAGATCATCGTACCGACGCTGCACTACTCTGATCATGATTGTCTTCTCACAGTATACATACTGGATCCCCCACTCTTGGATTCTCATGATGAAATATCTATGAAAATTGAACATGATGTCAAGAATTTGAACCTGTAAAGGTATCTCTGTGGAAACAACATATGCCCAACCATCTCCATACTCGACCATGAGTAACAAAAGGGAGAAATTGCCTTGCCCCATAGGACAAGCCCCTGCTATCCCTCTCAAAATCATCCAAGAGTGAAGTGTGTTGCTCTGTGGCGCAACCTGGGCCATCATAAGGTGAAATAACCTACAAACCAAATGGGCTCCCGGATCCCATAGAAAAATTGGAAGTTCATCACTTCCAATCCCCACTGATTGCTCATGTTTCATACTAATAACTATTGGAAGCCCTCCATGCTCATCCCCATGAGAATCTGGATCGGTGTCACCCTCTAAGATGTATGTTATCCCATGGCCTAAGATGCTTGCCATCACACCCAAGGTCTCAATTGTCTACCTCTAATGGTCCACCCCTATGTTGTTGTGTGCAATATAGACTCTCCTATCAGGTGGTCTTGGCCTACCAACTCTCCATGTCCCCTGCCACTGTTTATCTCCCCCTATGTTGTTATCCATGATGAACCAATCTTCAAGATTATTCTTTTTCTCCAAAAAGTACTTGTTTAACATATTCAAATTTCCCATCCGTAGATGAATTAGTAAGAAATGGGGGGTTTAAAAACTGAATTTGAAACTAACTAAGTATGAAAAGAAAAATCAAAAAGCTCAACGTAAACTCCTTTATGAAGATCCTGTTGTCACCAAGTTATTTGTTCACACAAGTTAGCTCATGAAATAAAAATAACTCTTGAACTAATCTAAGTGTTGTATATATAAGAAATGCTAAAACTCCATTCGAAGTTACATTCATAGATTCCTTATCATATATCAATGACTTCTCTTCATTCAATCAAAACAGAAAGCATTCAAACTAGTCTAAGGTATTCAAACTAGTTTAGATACTGTAAATGCAAGAAAGACTAAACTCTTATTCAAGAGATGTATTCATAGTTTCTTCACATTTATCAACAACTTAACTAGTTCTTTTTAAATAAATAAAAAATACTTTAAAGCATAAACAACCAAATAGAAATGACTGATACCTTACTGTTGAAAGCAAAGATTCATATTGAATTCTCATTCAAGAAATCATTCACAATATGCAAATCAATGCTCTAGATTCATCATTGAATCTCTCATTCAAGAAATCATTCACAATATGAAAACCAATGCTCTAACAATTAGATATGAAAAAGTAAACCTATCTAACTAAACTTCATCCTAACTTGTGCCTCCTAATAACGGCACCAAAATGTTGGGTGCAATCTATGTCACATAAATTCTCAACCATTTAATGTCAACCAAGAGCTCATAAGCTTAGAGGCACAAACACAATATGTGTGAGGGTTTGAAGTTGTCTATCCTAAACTACTAAAGCAAAGAACATAAAGATAAAATAAAATGAATATACAAATGATAAATTTTACCTACTATATACAAAACATAGGTGTACTGGCATCAATGCATGGGGCCCTTCCATCTCGCTAGTACACCATAATCTTAACACAAGATAGAGATCAAAATGGAAGCATGTCTTGTATTCAAAAGAATATGATTACATATCTATTCCAAGATAAGATCTCCTCTCTACTAACCCCAAGAACCAACCTATCAATTCAAACATGAGCATTTCCCAAATTTCACACATGCCTTTTGAAAGGAGAATTCTCTCCTATTTATACAAGAACATAAGAAGCTACCCCATTAATGGAGATCCACTATTCTCTTCCTAGATCCATAAAATCTCATATAGTTACAACCAAATAGCTAATGATGAGACACATACCCTCTTTGACCTTTATCCAAATATCCTTCCATATCTTAAAGGGAATTCGAATTTGAGTATCGGAGGCCACATAAGAGTGTCTTGAAGCTTCCAACACCTACACATGTCACCAAACTCATTCTAATTGTTAGGTATAAGTATAAGTATATTATTTCTAAAAGTTTAACCAATAAATCCAATTCTAAAATGTTAAGAATTAATAAACTTTGGAAAAAGCATAGTTATAACCCAAATGATGAGATAAATGTAATGATGTGGAGGTGGAAATGAAGGTGACATGAAGGTAATATGGAAGTAATGTGAAGGTATTGGTGAATAATGGAGGAATATTAGGACTATTTTGAGGTCCAACATACACCCAAACTGAAGATATTGCACGTCCTCATGCAATCTATTACATTACTTTTTTGATACTCTTGAGCTTTGGCTTAAAGTCCGATGATATCATTTACTTAACTTTTGCAAGTGTTTTGATGAACTCCAACTTGGTTGGTTCTTGTGTTTGAACCATATTTTGTTTGTTGCATTCAATTTTAATGTACGATCTTTGCATATTGATAATGTGATTTTTATTGTAGAGTATTTTTGTTTGAATGCATCATGGTTGGTTCTTTGTGTGACAAACCATGATTGTGTTGGCATCCACTATCTTTAAGTATTTTTTTTTTTTTAAATCCATTTATATACCGATGATGTAATAGTAACTATATTTTGAAAGTATATGGGCTTTGAATGTGATATGAATGTTTTGAATGTTATATGAATGTGGTAACATATGAATGTGAATGTATTTCCCTCAACTCCGATGGTTTTGGTAATTTGACAATGACGAAAGGAAGTGAAGTTTTTCCAAAATTATCATTCTAACTTTTCAAGGAATTAAATGGTTAAAAGTTAGAAAATATCATACCTTAACTTACCCCTTCAAAATGGACAAGAGTTGTGCATGTGTGGCTGCAATATTCTGATCATAGTCGTCTTCACTTGGATGTGAGAATGGTGGATGAAGTCGAAAAAAAGTGAACATTTTATTGTTGTTGCATCTGCTACTAAATCTACTGCTGGATCTTCTGCTGAATAATATGATGAATCTGATGAGTTTGTTGAATTTGGCTGAAAATGTATAAGGCTTCGAAGGTATACAAAATCGTTAATTTACACTTTCCCTCCCAAATTTTACGTATTGACTTGTCTCAAGTCATTTACATAAAAATCAGTACTCGTGATCCCTCTGCTACAAAATGATTGGTCTTCAAGTCTTCAACGATCATTGGCACAATTCTTGTCATGTGAATAAATGTTTCGGTGTCGAACATAATAAGAAATTGTTAACTTAGTGGCCATTGATGGATGCCACTAGTCAACACGAGCGCTCCCATCTTTAATGAGGATGAGTCAAGATGCCCCCAACACATCTTGCTAAGTATGAATGAATTTTGTTGTTTTTGAATACTTAGAAGATCCGATAAACAAGGGACATTGATGTATTCCCTTTGTTTATTTTCATGATAGCTTGCCCTTAAGGCACGCAAGCTTCAGGGTGTTTTAGAAAAATATTTAGGCTCAAGGACTATGGACTCAATGGTGTATGGAGCAAGGTTTTATTTGCAAGTGTAGGAAAAAGGAAACTGACAATGAATAGGTAAAGTGGACCAAACAACTTGTAGATGACCTTGGTTGGTTTTATTGGTGGGTTGGGATTGAAGAAAAATGTAATGAAGTGTATGTGATAATGGAAAATGGATATGACTCATCGGGAAAAAAATGAATTATGGTTTCAATTTCAAAATATAGCAACTGCTTCTTTAATTTTGACTTTTTGCGAAAATAACTTAGTTTGACCAGCATTGACCATCTACTTGTAGATGTGGAATTCAAGGGTGGATAGGTATTTCACCATCCTTGTACATTTAGGAACAAACCCAACTCTTCCAATTTTTCTAATCTATCATGCAACATGTCAAACCATTAAGCTATTACAAGAAGTTGCAAGAACTTGTAATTTTCTAGAAATTTTGGTTATGATCATGGACTGTTTCTTTAGAGTTTCTCATGAAATTTGTCTTTGGAAGACCAATTGTCGTCATAATGTAATCTCCTTACTGATCAATTGATTAACCTATAACCTGCAAAAAAACTTGGCATAAAGAAAACATAAGTGTGTTCAAGAAGAAATGGCCATTTCCTTCATGATTCTTATGCAAAATTCTCTGTAATTCAAATAAAAATGATTAAGAAAAATCAAAGTGTTGAAATTAACTCAATTCATGATATTAGTATCAATCCATTCTTAAACAAATAACCATGAAACGTAAATTTACTCCTTCTCTTTTGTTAGCTAACTTTTGTGCATGGTGAAAAGCTTGTCATTATAGATTTGTTGTGTCCTGCAAATTAGTATGTTATAAAGCATACAACAATATGAAGTTGCCATGCAAATTACCAACCAACTGAATAAATTTCATTTGCACTACGTGAATTCTGTGAAAAGTGTTTTTTATAGGAAATCCATTGCATAAGGACCGACTCGTCAATGACTAGATTGCAGTGCAGAATGCCAATCAGATTTGTGAGTCACCGATAGGTTTTGATTACGTCTTGATTGCAGCAACTGGACACTTCATATTCGAGATCGCAATCTCTTCATTCCCAAGCTCGATCCAACATTTTCATCGCTCATACACAACAAGATAATCCTTGAATGCCTACAACTCTACTATGTCAACTCCTTCAACGCCCTGAGTTACGTATTTCAGTTCTTTCCATGGATCAAAAAGATTTAGGTAAAGGAAAAATTGTGTGGTTTTACTTCCAGATACAACAAAATGGTACTCTTTGCTTTCAAATTGGTGAAGCTCTAAATATAATTCTTCATCCTTTTCGTGATATAGGAAAGTGTCATCAGACTGATCTGAACCCAGATGGTGTCGCCATACCTTAAAGGGTCAATTTATATCATCCATAGTAATGTACACAAGTGTCTCACTATCATCCCATTCCAAAGAATCGGCAATTCCCATTAACGGACTGCTAATCAATTCTCCATTTTGTGCATCAATGACATAAACATTTGTAAATTTTATCACCTTTAGTGTCCTCTACATATGTAATCATCTTGTGATTCAGGATCACCTTGAATTCTCCAATTTGATAATAATCATGTTTCTCAGCCTCCTTCCTTGATCCATCCTCTTAACTTGTTATAAAGCTCCTCTTGCAATTGTCTTGTATCAACCATAACTGCGTTGGTATAGACGTTTTCTTGTTGTAGATGGGAGAGAACTTTGGGGTTTGATCTGGAGTCGTCTCTTCCTTGACTTTGAAAATGCTATTGTTCTGCTCCGAATACTCGGCTGCTTCCTGGTCAAAAATCGAGAATCCAGAGCCCAATATACAGCTCTTCCTTTGGAGTGGATTCGATGCTTGGTAATCACTAGAGTGCAAGGTGAGATTGGGATTGCGATATATCACGAGTTCTGCTTCAACCTCTCCATTGACTATTGGGTGTAATGTATAACAACTAGTCGCCATATTCACGTTTTAATTTCCATCATAATCATCAAATCGCCCCAAATAAGGCTCAATAATTGGATCTCATAATCGGATTGCATATTTGATAATGGTTGAATATATAAAATTAACACAAAAATCAATTCATAATCTCCAAATAAATGTCATTCCGTCAATGTCTGACACGGAATTTAATAAGAATAGCATTTTCCACATCAAATGAGAGTGGACATCCCACATCTCAGAAGTGATAGCCTTTGACCAATTGTTGGGTTCATCTATCAAATAACTGATAATGATGACCCTTTCAACAAAATGCCTGAGCAAATTGTGGTAATGGCAGCCATTGGCAAGAAGATCAACCTTAATGGAGTGCCCAACATCAATCACTGGAATGGGCGGCCATACTCTCAGTGGTAATAGAAGAGAATAATACAAGAGAATATTTTTTATTAGGACTCAAACGATCGATAACAGATCTGCAATTAAATTTCTGGCAAGATTTTTTTATTATTTTTTTAAATAATTCAATAGATTTTTTGATCTTCCTGATCGCTATTTCTTGAATTAATTTTATTTCTCTGTGTTAGTGTGGATGGATAATAAACACAATCAAGATTTCCGACAAAACCTCACTTTGTCTATACTCTTTCTGCAATGTCGTGGGGGCGTTTAGACTCTCGGAAGACAAAGCTTTCCGATGATCAAGCTTCTGGCTCACCCGTTATATAGAAACAAGATATAGAAATGCAATGATGAAGCAGCTCTTACTGTGCCACTAAATTTATTCATTTATTTATGATGATTTATTATTTTTATTTTTGAAAATAAGACTAAAAACTTTAATATGATAACGATAACGAGCTCGTTTTATTTTCCTAATTTATTCTATCTAACTTGCTTGAAAGATTTTTTTATTTCCTAAGTAAAAGAATGCTTCCCAGCTGAAGCCATCTACTGACTAAGAATTTGAAAATGCTCACATCAAGATTTAAATTTTTACCTTATGATTTGCAAGAATGTGACTAACCTGTCTTATTTTTGGAGTTTACGCAAGGTTCTTTTGGAACCAGTCTTCAAGATTATTCTTTTTTCTCCAAAAAGTACTTGTTTAGCATATTCAAATTTATCATCCGTAGATGAATTAGTAAGAAAATGGGGTTTAAAACTGAATTTGAAACTAAGTAAGTATGAAAATAAAAATCAAAAAGCTCAACTTAAACTCCTTTAAGGAAGATCCCGTTGTCACCAAGTTATCTGCTCACAATGCTACCACATGAAATAAAATAACTCTTGAACTAATCTAAGTGTTGTATATATAAGAAATGATAAAACTCCATTCAAAGTTACATTCATAGATTCCTTATCATATATCAACGACTTCTCTTCATTCAATCAAAACAGAAGCATTCAAACTAGTCTAGGGTATTCAAACTAGTTTAGATATTGTAAATGTAAGAAAGACTAAACCTTATTCAAGAGATGTATTCATAGTTTCTTCACATCTATCAGCAACTTAACTAGTTATTTTTAAATAAATAAAAAATAATTTTTAAAGCATAAACAACCAAATAGCAATGACGGATACCTTATTGTTGAAAGTAAAGATTCATATTGAATTCTCATTCAATAAATCATTCACAATATGAAAATCAATGCTCTAACAATTAGATATGAAAAAGTAAACCTATCTAACTAAACTTCGATCCTAACTTGTGCCTAATAACCTACCAAAATGTTAAGTGCAATCTATGTCATATAAATTTCTAAACGATTTAATGTCAACCAGAGCTCATAAGCTTAGAGGCACAACACAATATGTGTGAGTATTTGAAGTTGTCTATCCTAAACTACTAAGGCAAAGAACATAAAAGATAAAATAACATGAATATACAAATGACAAATTTTACCAACTATATACAACACATAGGTGTACCGGCATCAGTGCATGGGGGCCTTCCATCCTTCAGTAAGTACTTCATAATCTTAACACAAGATAGAGATCAAAATGGAAGCATGTCCTGTATTCAAAAGAATATGATTGCATTCATTCCAAGATAAGATCTCCTCTCTACTAACCTCAAGAACCAACCTATCAATTCAAAACATGAGCATTTCCCACACTTCACACATGCCTTTTGAAAGGAGAAGGCTCTCCCATTTATATACAAGAACATAAGAATCTACCCCATTAATGGAGATCCACTATTCTCTCCCCTAGATCCATAAAACTTCATAGTTACAACCAACAAATAGATGATGAGACACATATTCTCTTTGACCTTTATTCAAATCTCCTTCCATATCTTGAGGGGAATTCGAATTTGAGTATTGAGGCCACATAAGAGTGTCTTGGAAGCTCCCAAATCACCTACACATGTCACCAAACTCCTTCTAATTGTTAGGTATAAGTATAGCATATTATTTTCTAAAGTTTAACCAATAACCACTTAAAAATGTGTTAAGAATTAATAAACTTTGGGGAAAAGCATAGTTATAACCCAATGATGAGATAAATGTAATGATGTGGAGGTGGAATGAAGGTGACATGAATGTAATATGGAAGTAATGTGAAGGTATTGGTGAATAATGGAGTGAGAATAGGGACTATTTTGAGGCCCAACAGTATTCTTATTATTATTTGATATATTACTCATTGGATCAATCCCCATTGTGGATTGATCATGTTGGCTATTGTAAAAGGACCAAATCCCCTTTTACGGATTGGTCATAATGTAATTGTAATAGACAAAAGAAGAAGTCAGCCCCAAAATATAATAAAGGTGGTTATAACCACCCAGTTTAAGAAGTCGGCCCAGCCAGTGAAGAGACACTTCACACCTGCCAGATTTGTATAAATAAGGAGGCTAGCGCCTCACTTGCTCATTTTGAGAGACAAGTTTCGGAACTGCAGTTGGAGAAGAGAGAGAGATAATGGTGCATCTTTGGGAGATGATATTATATATTAGCTTGAGTTATCTCTTGGCATTGCATTGGCTATCTATAATAAGGAAGTTTTGATGGGTTTTCTTCCCCTAGAGGGTTTCCTGGGATAAATGATGTGTCTCTTGTGACTATGTATTTCTCAGTGATCTTGTCTTATGTTGTTGTTATATATTGAAATTCAAATAACTATAATAATGTCTTAAACATTAACACGGTATCAGATCCAAGCTGAAGAAAGCATCTTTCACAAGAGTGAAAAACGTCATTGTTGTCGTACATGCAAATTAGGGTTTTTTGATGATCAATCTTTTCAGCCCTAAAACCATCTAGAAAAGTGTGCCCTCCCCCAAGGATTACTTTGGCACTCTCAGTGCACCTTTTCAGTGGCTAGATCTCCCGGAAAGTGAAACCCTAGTTTCACAAAGTACCAAAAGTACCAGAAAACTAGTGTACGAGAAGTACCAGAAGTACCAGAGTACCAGAGGTATCAGAAAACTAGAAGTACCAGAGTACCAGAGGTACCAGAAAACCAGAAGCACTAGTCTAGAAATCCACAGATCAAGTTTGAAGGAGCAAAAGTTGGATTTTCTCAGATCCAAACACACCAGGCTACTCTCCTCGGCCAAGCGCACCTCCTGGTAAGTTCAGAATTTGATTTTGAGCACTTTCATTTTTCGGTCATCTTCCTAGCTCTGGGTAAAAGATGTCTGGAAGAAATAAGCTTGTTGACAAGTTGGAAGGTGTGGAAAACATCCATGCTTGGAAGTACAGGATTGGACTCGTTCTTGACGAGAATGACCTAGCAAAATTTGTCAAAGGAGAAATTCTGGAACCCGACGATGCTGCAGAAAAAGATAAGCTTCAAAAGGACACAATCAGGGCCAAAAGAATCATTGCAGATTCAATCAAAGACCACCTAATTCCTTATGCGTCATCTAAGAAGACTCTGAAAGAAATGTTTGATACCTTGACCAGACTGTATGAAGGAAAGAACATAAACCAGAAGATGAATCTAAGAACTCAACTGAAGAATACAAGGATGCAGAAAGGAGAAACAATTCAGAAATATTTCTCCAGAATCTCGAAATTCAAAGAACAGGTAGAAGCAATTGGAGAAACCATAGACAAAGACGAGCTCTTAATGACGGCCCTAAATGGTCTCACAAGACCTTGGGATGTATTCATCCAAACAATATGTGCCAGAACGGAGAAACTGAAGTTTGATAGTCTATGGGAAGAATGCATCCAAGAAGAAACAAGAGTAGCTAACCCTGAAGCGCTACTAGCAAGAGATGATGATCAAGCCCTAGCTACTCACACCAAAAGAGGAAGGAACAAACCCTACTTCCAAAAGGAGAGTCATAAAGAGCCTCAACCGCCAAACAAATTCAATAATAAAGAATCTCATCCAAGGG
>SNQJ01S0008849.1:98234-139037 GCA_010110895.2 Picea sitchensis | reverse complement strand
ATCAACCAGGCTAAAAAGCCCAGTTGACAACCTGAGGATAAAAAACCCTCGGTGAAAAGAACTCTCCCAATGAAAACATCCCGAGGTACATGACCTAACTATGATCCATGCAGACTTATTACATTATTAACCCATGCAGGGGTGCGGAAATTTCGTTTACAAAATTTTTGTGCTGGAGCATAAAATGCCCAAGTAGAACCAATATTGTCTTCAACATACTTGCATCTGGTGATGCATACTTCATGGCACATGAGTTGACCCCCTAGCTGAATAGGCGGTCAACACAACAATTTCCAAAAATTTGAAGTAAATTTTGTATCTTTGTCTGATATGATTTCCTTAGGTATTCCATGCAGTCTAAACATTTCTCTCATGAAAATATTGGCAATATCTATTGCCTTTCAAGTTGACTTTACAGGGATAAAGCGAGCAGCCTTGCTCAGTTTTTCCACTACTACCATAATGACATCATTTTGCTTGGTTGATTTGGGCAATCCTGTGATGAAATCCATGGAGATGGTTTCCCATTTTCATTATGGAATTGGTAGGGATTGCAACAACCCTGATGGATGTTGGTGCTCTACCTTAACATGTTGACATTCTAAAAATTTAGCTAAGTAATCAGCTATGTACTTTTTTAGTCTGGGCCAATAAAACAGTTTCTTAGTGGATGTGATCATTTTATGATAACCAGGATGACCAGTATATGGTATTTTATGTAGTTCATACATTACAAACCTCTTCAATTTGTCACAATTTGGGATATACAACCTACCTTTGTAAGTTAGCAGGCCATCATTCAACAATTGACAGCCCACATACTTCAGCCTAGTGGGATCTTGCTCTAGGTATGATTTCACAGTCTTGAAAAACGCATATGTTTCTTTTGCACTTTTGACTCTCTCCTTGATGTTTGATTCGCAGGTACTTATAGTTTCCAAGTGAATCACTTTCATACTTTTACTAAGGGCATCAACCACCCTATTTTATTTTCCTTTAATATGTTTGATTTCAAAATCAAACTCACTAAGGAGAGCCATCCAACCAGCTTGTCTAACATTGAGTCTGGGTTGGTCAAACAAATATCTCATCCCACTATGGTCTGTCATAAGTACAAATCTTATTCATAGGAGGTAATGTATCCACATTTTTAAATCATGTACTATGGAATCCAATTCCAAATCATGTGTCACATAATTGATTTCATGTTCATTCAATTTTCTGGATTCATAGCAAGTCACATGCCCTTCTTGCATAAGGACTCCTCTGAGCCCTTCCTTGCAGGCATCTATACACACAAGGAAATCCTTGTTTGGGTCTGCAATCTTCAGCACTTGTGCATTGGTCAGAAGGTATTTCAGTTGTTGGAAGCTCTCTTCACATTTTGTTTTCCAAAAAAAAATTAACTCCCTTTATCTGAAGGGAGGAGATTGGACAACCAATCTTGGAAAACCCCTTTATGAACCTCCTATAGTACCTTGCTAGGCCCATAAAGGATATGATATCATAGACATCCTTTGGGGTAGGCCAATCCATAATGGATTTGATCTTGTCATGATCAACTGCCACTCCTTCTTCATATATAACATGGCCTAAGTAATGGACTTGTTTTTGGAATAAGTCAAACTTACTAAACTTCGCATAGAGTTGGTGTTCTCTCAGCACTTGAAACACTAAATTGAGATGTTCTTCATGCTCTTCCCTACTCTTATAATATATTAGGATATCATCAATGAAAACTAACACAAATTTGTTCAATAACTTGTGGAGTACATTATTCATTAAGCATGTAAAGGTGGTTGGTGCATTGGTAATCCCAAATGGCACTACCACAAATTCATAGTGCCCATACCTCGTCTTAAAGGTTGTTTTGTGGATGTCTTCATCCTTGATTTGGACTTGATGGTATCCAAACCTCACGTAAATATTGGAGAAAATTGTATCCCCCCTTAATTGGTCAAACAAATCATTGATTCTTGACAAGGAATACTTATTCTTAATGGTCATCTTGTTGAGTTGTCTATAGTCTATGCACAACCTGAGTGTGTCATCCTTTTTCTTCACAACAAAGTTGGTGCTCCCCAAGGACACCACACTAGGCCGAATGTAACCTTTGTCCAACATCTCCTTTAGTTGTAGTTTGAGCTCAATTATCTCTGGTGTACTCATTTTATAGGGTTCCTTGGGCATTGGCACCACTCTGGGTACAAGTTCTATTGAAAAATCAATATCTCTTCTTGGAGGTAGACCTAGTATCTCTTCTAGAAACACATATTTATACTCTCTTAATATAGGATGGTCCTCTAGGCTTGGTTTATTGTCCTCAACAGAGTTCAACACTTGTATTGCATACAAGGGACATCATTTTCTACAATACTTCTTCACTTGAAGGGTTGATATTTGTCTCACTGAGACAGGCTTTTGAATTCCTTGTAGGGTTCTTTTTCTCCCTTCCTCATCTTCACACTCCAAAGTTTTATTATAACAGTCCAACTTGGCTTTATGGGCATCCAACCAGTCCATGCCAATCAACATGTCATAAGATCCTAAAGGGAGCATGTTTAGGGTCGCTTGGGTGGGCGATCCATTCAAAATGAATTGGCATGTTGGTATGACCTTTGTCACCTTTTTTTTTGTTCCAATGACTAGTTGTACCAGCCATGATTTAACATGTTTTACTTGCTTCAATTTACATTTCTTAACAGTTTGAGGGGCAACATAACTTAGATTAGAACCAGGGTCAATTAAAATGGAAACTAGATGGTTGGCAATCATACCTTCCATCTCCACCACTGAAGCTTGGTGGTCAGCTTGTCTATTATCCAAGGCTGCATAAATTTGTGGCATGCTCCTAGCCACATCATTGATTGTGGTACCCTCCTAGATTTTGTAGACCCTCCTATTGTCTCGTTGCCTATGTGGGCAGTCTCTTAGAAAATGTTCTTCTCCGCAACCGCAACATTTCAAGGGTTCTCTCTTTGTATTATCAGTCTTTCCTGGGGCTGATCCAAAGGGTTTATTAACACTCTAAGATGGAAAATTCTGTTGATACACACTTTTAGTAGGAAGGCTCATCTTATAACTTTTCCCCTAATTCTTAAATCTTGAGGATTTAAACTCCTTATTCTTGAATCCCAATTTACTTTTCTTCTTCCAATCCTTATGAGGTTCTACTTTGTTCTTGAATTACCCATAGCAGTACCTTGCCTTTCAAATAGTATCTTATAAAGTATTAGGTTCATCAAACTCAATTATGTCCTAAAAGGACTGAGGCAGTCCACTAATAAATCGTTGCATCTTTGCCTTTTCATCATTTATGTAGGGAACATACCTCATCAGCTGAAGAAATTTGTTGATATATTCATCTATTGTGAGTTGTCCTAGCTTGAGTTCATAGAACTCCTTGGTCTTCTCATCATAGTATCTTTCACACATGTACTTCTTCTTAAAGTATTTCTCAAATTGTTTCCATGACAAGTCCTTCTCATGGATTCCTTTCACATTCCTAAGGTCCTCCCACCAAATGGAGGCCTTTCCATTCAAGTTGAAAATGGATATTTGGGCCTTTAAGTTTTCAAAGTAGTCATGGACTTTAAAGTACTTCTTCAAGCCAAGTAGCCAAACTTTTTCTTCTTCCCCCTTTTAAATTCTCCATAGAAAGTGGGTGGTTTGGATCTCTTAAACTCTTTAGGGTCATGGCTCTTGGAATGTTTCCTCTTCTTTCTTCTCCTATGAGAATGTAAACTAGTCTCACTACTAGACAACTCCTTGGAGTTGTCAGTTTCCTCACTAGAGGATTCTTCAGTTGAATCTTTGGCGTTAACATGTCTCTTGGCTCCATGTTGGGCCTTCTTTGAGGTGCTTCTCCTTGTGTGGCTACTTTCAGGACCATGCTTTTGTATCTCAGGTGGACTTTGGGTTTTCTTATTATGGTGTCTATCCACGTTACTGGTTGTTGGTCCATGTTGCAACTACCTTTGTATATATGATAGGCTTTGCAGTAGAACTTCATTAATTTCAGTTTGTTTTTCATGTTCTTTTATCAGCCTTTCATTGTCATCCTTGGAACTCTGTAATTCTCCCACAAGGCTTCTTACAGTTTCAACCAAATCTAGAGGGGTTTCCACTGCCCTCCTCTCATCAGATTCTTCTTCTTTATTGTGGGAGATTTCCCCTAACTCATGGTGTGTCACCATTATTTACGTTATAGTTTTCATTGTTGTCTGTTGACTATTTGAGTGTTGATAAAACATTTTATGTTAATTAATTATCAATTAGTTTATGAACAACACATGCAATTTGTAAGGTGAAATCAGCTTCATTATTTGACAACATTAGCAACACACAGTTTAGGTTTTTAGAACATATAACATCAGCAGAAATTTTTGTTCCTCTCTTCAATAGTGGTTTAAATAAGCTTCTTATGAGTGTGTAGGGTATGGTGCCCTGCCCCTTAAAGGTTCCCTAATAAAATTTTATTCGACTGGTTCATGAGCCCAAGCAGGAAAAGTGTTGTTGCCTGCTCTGATACCACTCTATCACACACCCAACCCCCTAAGTATCTTTTTAAGGGACGGGGTATAATTGTTTTTTCTCTTTTCTCAATCATCTCGAATCCCTGTAACTAGGATTACATCGCCTTCGATTCGACGAGGGTTTTTGAAGGACTATAAATTTTTCCAGATCTGAGTTCTCAATCACAAGTTATGGTGCTTCAAAGTTATTTAAACCTTCATCGACTAGAGTCTCTCAATGCCATGTGGCATCCACATGGCTCCTTGCCACCCGACATACCACATCATCATAGCATGCAAAGACTCGCCCAATCAGAGTTTGATGATTGTCTGGCTCTTATAGGCCTATTAATTTAATTAATCATCATAATGATAAAATCCCACTCTTTACTAATCATTTAATCATTTATTTAATCCCTTTTAGGGATTATTGATCCTCATTAAAAATTAATTAGCCCCGTAATCCATTTTTACTTGGTCTAAATTATCGGTCCTGTTAAACCAAGGATTACTTCCCTTTCACCTTGGTAATCCCACATTTCGAGGTGGATTTAGTGTTAATGATTATATTAGTACTCTCTAATATCAACTCATGATTTAATCATGTGGCTAAATAGTCTTTTAACTAATTATATTACGATATAATCATAAAGGATTATATTATAATATAATTAAATATATTAAATGAGCACTTAGGATTTAATAATAATAATTAATACATAAATCCATGGACTTCGGCGTGATTACCCTCCACACTCATATGAACAACCCAGAAACCCCCAAATGTCGAAGTTTCAGAGAGGGTCCCTCTTATATTATACCTTTATACAAATATAATTAATTATATTACCATACAATATAATTACATTTCATGTTTATTATAACATTGAAATACAAAAAGGTAGGTTTCGGGCCTTCGACCCTTTTAGCTTGTTCATTCTATCACCCCAAACATCCCATAGTCCCGAACTCCCAGAGCTCCGGAGTCTCGAACTCCTGAAGGGTCCACACTTACACGTGATTACACATTAAATATTAAATTTAAAAAAGGTTTGGTACTTTTTCACATACACATATCATAATAAACTCATTTAAAATATATTATATTACACCTCTTTGGAAATTGCGCCCAAGTTTATAAAATTCCCAATATTATACTTAATATTGGAATGAGAGAGAGAGCTCTCTGGTTCAAATCCTTCGACACTCCAACACATTCTTCATACTCAAATCTCTCGGAGCTTCGGAACCCCGAAGCCCCGAAGTGGTCCTACGCACATGGATTTTAAAATCTATATAATGTAATTATTTGGAAAACTGTTGACCTCGTCCATGTGAGGATTTTATAATATTATAATATCATAAGCCCATAAAGCTTGTATTTAATAACTATGAATTTTTTCATTAATGTTTTACTGAGGAGACTATGGGCCAGAAGCCTTTAGGAGTTATCACAACGCCATCACTTCAACATCCCAAAGCTCCTAAGTCCTGAAGTGGTCCCACGTGCATACATTATCTGTTAAATAATAAATTAAATGGAAAAAGGATTTGGGTCGTCCATATATATATATATATATATATATATATATATATATTATATATATATATATATATATATATATATATAATAACAAGAAGTCAAATGTTTGTCATTCCCAATGCCCGGAGTCTCGAATAATTGTGAAATTATTAAAAGGTTGACCAAGGCCAGATTAATCCTGTTTAGCATGTAATTCCTCTGGCCTTCAGGTCATTCTCCAGTTCACTCTCCACTTCAAACCTCCACGGGTCGAGTCGGAAGCTTGAAGTGTCTTCAGAAATTATCAGGAATTGAATAATATGGGTTTATTAACACACACACACACACACACATATACTTATATTACCATTTTCGTGCACGTAATCAAAGTCTGGTGAGTTTTAATTTGAAATTTTATTTAATTAAACCTATAGTAAAATGAAAACTATTTCCTATTTTCAAGACTTTTTAGAATGAGTAAAACTAAGGTATCATATTTAGGAGGAATTTTTCTCCATTTAAAATTATGGTTTATAATTTCCTTCCTCCAAGGTAAAGGAGTAAACTTTCTTCTTCTTACCGAACTTTACTTTTCTTGGAGTGTGGTCTTGTAGCATGTAACTCCTCCGGCCTTCAGGTCATTCTCCAGTTCACTCTTCCACTTCAAACCTCCGGAGTCCCAGAGTCCCGAAGCTTCGAAGTGTGCTAAGAAATTATCAAGGTGAATAATATCGGGTTTATTAACACACACACACACACACACACATATACTTATATTACCATTTTCGTGCACGTAATCAAAGTCTGGTGAGTTTTAATTTGAAATTTTATTTAATTAAACCTATAATTAAAAGGAAATGAAAACTATTTCCTATTTTCCAGACTTTTAGAATAGTAAAATAAAATCATATTTAGGAGGGAATTTTTCTCCATTTAAAATTATGGTTTATAATTTCCTTCCTCCCAGGTAAAGGAGTAAACTTTCTTCTTCTTACCGAGCTTTACTTTCCTTACCTAGATTTAAGGAAATTGGTCTTGAGGCAAGAATTTCCTTCACGGTAAAATCCAGTATTTCTACCAGGATTTACTGCCCACCAAAAATTTAAGGGTATTCTTCCCAAATTTATAGGAGATTTAACACAAGTTTAGTATAATTGTTATCAATGCCCAAATAGAATTTTGAGAGCTTTTGTATTTTAATTCAATTAGGAAATTTCATGTTTATTTCCTAATTAGTTTTCCTTATACCCATTTATAATGACTTTTAATGTTTTTCCATATTTGGGATTATTTCATAAAGTCCACACAGATCTGATATCCTCTAAGTTTTTTGGCATAAGATTTGATGACAGACTAAAATAAAACAATAGTATACATAAATCTCTCTCTCTCTCTCTCTCTCTGCTTAATAAAGACTTCAATTGTTCACTCATCATTGCCTATGCATGAATTAAACTGTGAAACTCAGTCAGCCACAAAATTCACTTCTAGAATTTGGCACAGGCAGTCACAAGGTGAATTTGTTACCAACATAAAACTTAGTTGTAACATTTTCACATTCACACCTAAATTCACAAGGTACTTTTAACAAAGAATTGAACTCGTATTGCTCTAAAACACAGTTTATAATTATTTTTGAACTTAACACTGTAGAGATTTAGCAAAATATAATTATCTAGAAACCAGATAGTATTGCAACTATTGAAAGGGGTGCCCTTTTCCACCCAACCGTAGGCACAACAAATCCTGAACGGATTTACTGTTGGCCACCCCCTAGCTAGATCATGATGCTTTGAGAGAGATTATTCCTTCTGTTCAGCAACAACCAAGGACAGAGATCATTATCCTCTTCCCACATGAACTTGGCAGATCGATTTTCTCTCCACAAAACAAGGGGGTCTGCAGTGAGTGCTTCCTCAACCACGCATCTTCTCTGCAACCCCGTTTATCATCTTGGTTAGAAAACACTTCCCAACAATTCATGTACCCATAAAAAAATTCATTTTTCAGTTCCCATCAAAACCAACGAGCTGCACATACTCCCCCTCTTCTGAAATGGTCACCAAATCCATTCCTCTTGCATCCTCTTCTCTGCCCATGATTTTCTTTCCTTTTCTTGCCTTCCTCTACAAGATTCCATGGGTCCAATTCTCAATTTCGTGGGTCAGGTCAAGAAGTTTCAATATGGGTACTCTGCCCATTTCCTCATTGACTCTTGAGGAAGACTTTCCAACCACCAGCTTGACTGGTAATTAAATTCTCTGGGTCAGAAGACTGTTCTGGGTTTGAACAATTTAAATCCAGCAGAGTACTAGTTTGGAAGGGGTCATCTCAACCATTACCGGTTCCCCTCACCATCTCTCTCATGCATCTTGATCTACCTTGGCAACCCCTTCAATAGTTATACAACACTTTCCATTTTATTTAGTAACATAAATATATACATTACCTTCTATAACAAAAGGTTCATCATTACCAACATACACACATAAACAGTATGCCCATAGTCTTTTAGCGGGCTATAGTTATATTTACAAGTTGGGTGAAACAGGGGTATTGCATTTGGCCACCACAACTGAGATAAATCCAACAATGATTCCATCATAAATAAATTATTTGGCCTACTAATAATTAATAGAGAGAGGCTTGAATCCATCTCGAAATGCGGAGAGATTACACAGAACACATTTTATTTCCATAAAGGTTTGTGTCGGTGAGACGTGTGGGCCATAAGTTCCACATTTACGGATCATCAATATAATATCATTTATTATGTTAATATACTAGCTTAATATACATGATTATAAAATATGGTTTTCTCTTATTGCATAAACAACTATAGTCGTGAGCCCATTGTGGAAGAATTAAAGCATGCCATAAAGAAGGGTTACAAAATAATGGTGGAAGATTTGCATCCCATGCCCAATGTAATTAATTGTTAATTATGTGTTTATTTTAAAACTTATATATTGTTAGAATTATTCACTCATCAATGGAAATATATTATATTCTTTTAGAACGATGATGATGGGGGTGAATCAGATGAATCATAGGGTATTGACAACTATTTAACTTACATGTTTTCTATACATCTTTAAAATTTAGCAAACTATTTTTTGTTTTGTTTTTCTTTTTATTTATTTCCTTCATATTTTTTCTTTTGTTTTTATATAGTGAACTCATGTTATTTTATTAAGTTTTTATAAAATGAGAATGAAAATGGTTCAATATATGAAGATGACACAACAATTCAATGAACGTCGATGTCAAATTCATTTATTTTCCTTGTACATGTTTCTTCTTTCAATGTCGAATACGAAGTTGGCATTTCTTTGGTTTGCCACTGTACTACTTATTTACATGCATAAACAAATTTACATGGTTATTTTACAATTTAATTTAAAATCTCACAATCACATTAATATATACATGGTTTTTTGTTTCCATGGTGTGAAATTGATTGAATGTTAGTGTAGTAAAATTTCGTAATTGATTTTATGGATACATGTATTTTTTCTCTAATAATGGTGTAAAATTGATTGAATGTTAGTGTGGTAATGCATTTATATATACATGATTTTTGCTCTTAGGATTAGTATGCTATGAAACAAAGTTAAACTAGTCATTGACTTGATCTATATTTGAATATTATAAAATATAATTACAAAAACAATTATATATATACATGTTGTAATTTAGCTACTCATACATTAATTAGTATAGAAAAAAAGTACATTCTTGCGAGGTTATTTATGAAACCTCTTAAGGTTCTTCCTGTTTTGGTCTTCAATAATAATAGATTTGATGATAACATCAATATATCTATCGAGCATATGTGATTTGTATATAGTAGTAGGAAGATAATAAAAGTCGTTTTTCTTTTTATTTTCTACATTACCGCATTCCACATTCTACATAACAGTAAGAAGATAATAAAAAATGTTTTTCTTTTATTTTCTACATTTATGCATTCTACATGCAAAATGTGAAATGTAGAGAGTCTTGTTTCTCTTTCTTCCCATGGTTGAGTTCCCGCATTTGATACTTAATTGCAAGACTGCGACTTCACACAATTCACCAATGCAGATTCTTAATGCAGAATAAAATCATTGTGTCTTTGAGATGGGTTTTTTTGAGCTCAATATGCTTATTATGTTGTGAAATCCAACACTCATCAATCAATTCAAGCAAATTGTGTTTTGATTTGGCTTCAAGACTTCACTGGTATGTTGCACTAGAAAAATAATGGAAACTCTATTTACTGTCATTCCAACACTCATCCAAATAATTAACAACAAGATGCAAACTGTAATCCAAAGCCAAGAAGTAATAAAGATGTTTGGTTGTAGGTTCAATTTCTCACCACTCTTTGAATTAAGGGTGTGGTGCATCCCATTCTAATGTATCAATGAGTGGGAAAATGCAGTGGGTAATGCAAATACAACCTTGTTACTCATCAATGGGAATTCTAGTTATGGACCTTTCATTGTTGGTGTGCATAATCTCTCACTGACCCTCTATGTTGGGTTTATTTGCATTATTGTTTACCGCTGCAGTGAACACACATATATTTGCAAATTTGTTCCCCACAACTACAACACAATTCGGCTTTGATTGTGCCATAGCAAGCTACAACCCAATAACTCACCTTAGACTCTTAATTGTTGTGACCTCTAGCCATGTTTGAGTAAGAACACACAATGCCCTTTTGACTCCTTCAAGGTCGTGAGCACGATGATCAATTTGTAAAGTAATGTAATGTATTGCAAGTAAAAAACACTTTTGATGTTATTGCTTTTTCTCATATTTGCCGAGAATCTAACTCAAAATTGGATAATTGTTTAAAGAAGCTTTGCTTTTATAGGAGGGTACCTTAACTAAACATGAATTCAGAGGAGGAACTCTCCTTTTAGCTTCAGGAAAAACTTTGTATTAATTCACATTGCAAATAGTTTTATTTTTTTGTTGGGACACACACACACACACACATTCCATTCATTTCATTAGGTAGGTACACGTTATGAAAATTATTGCATTTCCATAGTGAAGAAGAGCCACAAAGCGCATTGTTATTTCTCTTCACACAACATTAATTGAATTGTTAAATTCCACTGATTGGCATTTAATCAACAATATTACCTACAAAACATAGACTTAACTTTGCATTACAAATATGTAATAAATAGAGTTTGGACTTTATTAGTAGTGTTAGAGTGCTTTGTGGGCACCTTCAATTAGCATATTTTATTACTCAAGAGGAAGTCTACATATCTCTCTCTAATCTGCAAGAATATGGTCGATTGAATGTTGGAGAAACAAACCTTCCAGTAACTTAGCAATGCAAATAGACCAGTGAAGGCTTGAATCCTTGAACTTGGTTTGAAGGTGACTGCACATTCACATAATAACACAAAGGTTGATATATTGGTGGCAATTAAGGTATAGTCCACTTGAAACAATTGATATGCTTTAGTTTGTCCACCACAAGCGAGGTAAATCCAACATTGGATCCATTAGAAATAGTGTCTTTGGCCTGCTAGTAATTAATAGATAGAGGCTTGAATCCATCTCAAATTGCAGAGGGATTGCATAGAACAAATTTAATTTCCACATAGATATGTGTCAGTGAGATGTGTGGACTATAATTCCCACTTTTACCGATCATCAATACAATCTCATTTATTATGTTAATATAATAGCTTAATATATGTGAATATAAAATATGGTTTTCTCCTATTGCATATATTTAAAGAACTATAGTCGTGAGCCCATTATGGAAGAACTAAAATATGCCATAAAGAAGGGTTAAAAAAGAATGGTGGAAGATTTTCATCCCATGCCTAATGTGATTAACTGTTAATTATGTGTTCATTTTAACTTATATATTATTGAAATTATTCACTCATTAATGGAAATACATTATATTATTTTAGACCGATGATGATGGGGTGACTGAGAGGAATCATAGGGTATTGACAACTATGTAACTTACATGTTTTTTATTACATCTTTAAATGTTAGCTGGTTTTTTTTTAATATATATATAGTGAACTTGTGTTCTTTTATTAAGTTTTTACAAAATGAGGATGAAAATGGTTCAACCGTTAAAGAGGGCATTGCTAACAATTCAATCAACTTTTGATGTCAAATTCATTTATTTTCCTTGTACATATTTTTCATACAACTTTGTATACAAAATTGGCATTTCGTTGGTGTGGAAGTGTACTACTTATTTACATCCATAAAAAAAATTACTTGTTTATTTTACGATTTAATTTAAAATCTCACAATCACTTTTATATATACATGATTTTTTGCTTTTATAGTGTGAAATTGATTTAATACTAGTGTAGTAAGATTTCAAAATTGTTTTTATGGATACATGTTTTTTTTCTCTAATCATAGTGTGAAATTGATTGAATGTTAGTGGGGTAGTGCATTTTTATATACATGGTTTTTTCTCTCATGATTAGTATGTTGTGAAATAAGGTTATACTAATCATCAACTTATGCCTCAAGAGTGGGGTAGAGTATGTACGCCTCCGTAGACTTTAGCGCGAAGGGGGTCCCTTGTCCCACAAACAAGGGGTCTCATACACCAATTTGGTGTCTGGCTTGGCCATGACCTTAAAATTAGATTATTATTAATATAAAAGATAATTACAAAAACAATTATAATATATAGATATTTTTGTAATTTAGCTACTCATACATTAATTAGTATACAATAAAGTACATTCTTGTGAGACTATCCATGAAACCTTTGAAGATTCTTCCTATGTTGGTCTTCAACAATAATAGATTTGATCACAACATCAATATATCTATCTAGCCTATGTGATTTGTATATAACAATAAGAAGATAACAAAAGCTATTTTTCTTTAATTTTCTACATTTCTGCATTATGTATTCGACATAATAGTATGTAGCAAATAAAAGTTGTTTTTCTTTTATTTTCTACATTTCCACATTTTGTATGCAGAATGTGAAATGCAAAGTGTATTCTTTCTCTTTCTCCCCATGGTTTAGTTATCGCATTTGATTCGTAATTGAGGGATTGAGAGTCCACATAATTCACCAATACATATTCATAATGCAGAATAAAATTATTTTGTCTTTGAGATTGTTTTTGTTTTTTTTAGCTTACTATGTTGATTGTATTGCCAAAGTCAATGCTCATCAATCATTTCAAGTGAACTGTGTGTTAATTTGGCTTCAAGACTTCACTATTATGTTACAGTGATAAATTAATGGAAAGTCCATTTACTGTCGTTCCAACACTCATTCAAACAATTAATAAGAAGATGCAAACTGCAATCCAAACCTAATAAGTAATAAAGATGCCTAGTTGTAGGTTCAATTTCCGACCACACTTTGAATTAAGAGTGTGGGGCATCCATTCCAACACGTCATTGAGTGGGAAAATAGGATGGGTAATGTACCAAGTTGCACGGTCTTGAAGGGTGTTTTAATCGCTTGAAGGAATAATTTGAATGACTATAGGTATCACACAACACACCACTTTCAAACTAGCTCAACATTGGTCGCTTTCTTCCATGTTTTTTTTCCATAATGCAACAACAGAGCAGCGAAAATGGTTATAGCATACATTTCTATTTTTTTAATGGACTAGATTTTGGGCAATTCATATCATCCAACATAACACACATATAACAATCTATTTGTCCAAGAAATTAACCAATGATAGACAATGTTGTTGTTATTCCATCAAATAAACCAACAAACAAGGTAAATGAATAGTCTTTGTAGGTTCTTGTAGTATTTACCCACCAACATTTCAATCAAAGAAGAACCCAAGCTCTTGGATCTACCATTGATCCCCTTAAACTAGAAATCATTGTAGGTAATTATTAGTGCCCACAACCAAATAGACCAGTAAATAGATTTCAATTCACAACCATTATTTCAACTCGATAATGCAACTAGATTTCAATCACACAACCACTAAATACTATGAGACAACAAAGAGTTTTTTTTACCTTGGAAACCCAACTTGGGAAAACCATCTTGGAATGACGATGATCATTTTTAATTAATCAACAATTTACAAAGTATTTTGGCTCTCTCTTGGCCTTTAGTAATTTTCTTCCAGGAATAAAATAAATGCCTTTCGAATCTCAGGTGAGGAAGCCCCTTCTAGTTTGTTATGCAATAGGATATAGGAAATGTTGTGATTTGCTTGGGTAGCTGGAAGGCCAAGTGTCCCCGCCCTTTCATTTCCCTCTTTGTCTCTTTGTTGGCAACATTCCTTTCTAGGTTCCTATCTTTATGTTTATTTTGTTAATTATTCATTGCTTACATTGGCAGATCAAAGTTCCTTGTGGCGATTGGGTAGTTGACTAGGTCAACATGTGGCCATCATGCTAATAATTGAAACCTCTTACTTCATCCACTTCCATAGCTTTGAACTACTCTTCTACAACCACTTTCTCTATAGCAATATCACTAACTCTTCTTCTGTAGCCTCCTTATTAACTTCCTTAGCCTCTTCTTTTATTAATTATTTTTATTAACTTGAGTCATACACCATTCATGTTTGTTTCGAATCAACAATCTCACAATGCCACATTTGATGCAGAATGTGAAACCAATATTTTGAGTTGTTCTTCCCTTATCTGCATTTTTCGTATTTTTTCATTCAAACTGAGTTCATGTGTTTACACCTCCAATGCAAAGTGTGGAGTTGTGTTTTTGAGTTGTTCTTTCATTATCTGCATTTCCACATTTTCACATTTTGCATGTGGAATGCAGAATGCAGTGTTATTGCTCTTTCTTTTTCTTTGCATAACCTCATTACTGCATCATTGCATCATTGCCTTAAATCGTGTGGTAGCATCCCTATCACCCCATCCAGGGGGATTTTTTTCTATAATAATTAAATCAATAACCATAATTCAATAATCAATAATAACAAGATTACTAAAAATAATCAAATAATTAATAATAATTAAATTTATAATAATAAAATTAGTAGTAATCAATAACAATTAAATTAATCAAAATAATGAAATCATTACTAGTATAATCTCAATGCTAAAATGATGTAATTGCGACTAAAAAACGACATCAACATGACATTAATACAATACAAAAATAAATATTACTTCGTAAAAATGATGCATAAATAAAGTAGTATGACACTTAGAAGACACAAAATCAATGCAACAGATCCATATTTTGACACTAATATGATGCTAATAATTTGAACTCTATCAACAAAACAATGGTAACAAGACTTATCATGACACTAATACCATGCACAAGGACCAAATAGACACAAAAACATGTTTTTGATGCAACAAAGATGCAAATATGATGTTGAAGCCTTGTGTTTCAATCATTTCCAACACAAACATGATGTGAATTCAAATCATAAATGAAGTGCATGTCAAAAACATGAATGAAAAAATGACACTTCAAGAAACATGCATCGGAAACAATGACACAAATTCGATGCAAAAGATGATGCACCATGTTGCATCAAGTTTTGTACCATGAAAAGTTGTTTTATTTTTCACTAGAAAATTACACCACAAAGTGACATTAGTTTCAACGTTACAACCCTACATTATAGTAGTGCTAGTTGTTGATGATGGCAACATTGTGTGACATTATCCAAGTCATTCTCCTTTGGACTGATTTGATTATATCTGTGAAAGGGACCATGTGATGGGTGTGTCGTTATCCTTTGTACTGAGTTGAGACATTGTGTGCCCATGTGTTGGGTGTTCCCATGTGATGGGTGTGTGTCAAACTCTAGACTGAGTTGTTATGACGTGTGTTCTCTTGTCTACTCCTCTGGACTGAGTTGAGATGACTTGAGATGGTCTCCTGCCTTGTACTCCTCTGGACTGAGTTGAGTCGGCTTGAGATGGTCTCATGCCTTGTACTCCTATGGACTTAGTTGAGTCGGCTTGAGATGGCTCTCCAGATGGTACTCATGTCGAATTAGTTGAGTGATCTATTGAAAGTGACGTCCCTGTGGCTGAGCACATGTGGACGTGTCCCTAGTGGTTGAGCACTAGTGGATGAGAGAGATCCTTGCTATATTGAGTAAGATTTACTTGTAACCCTAGTTTGTGATGTAAAGGGTACAAGTTGGCCCCACCATGTGAAAGATAATTATGATTGTGTAATTATTAATTATATTATTAAGTTGTACAGGTTGGCCCTATTGTGCCAATAGACACATCATTTGATGTGATAGGTTTTGTATAAATAAAGAGTGAATCCCCATTGTGGATCACACACACTTGTCATGTCATAATTTCAGAAGTTGAGGTATAAAATTATGAGGACTGCAATTCACAGTTCTCAAGAAGCTAAGTTTCTCAGTCATAACAACACCCTATTGTGTGTTAGGTTTGGTGGTGGATGGTGGATCTTCTCTTGGCAGTATAGCAAAGGATTTCTGGGTTTTTCCCTTGATTGAGAAGGGTTTTCCCAGGATACTTCATGTGTTCTTTTGTGCATGGTTATTCTTCTTGTGATCTTGGTTTATTGCAGCTTGTGTATTATTGTTGGATGGTGGATCTTCTCTTGGCAGTATAGCAAAGGATTTCTGGGTTTTTCCCTTGATTGAGAAGGGTTTTCCCAGGATACTTCATGTGTTCTTTTGTGCATGGTTATTCTTCTTATGATCTTGGTTTATTACAGCTTGTGTATTGTTGTTGTATTAGTTATGGTTCAGCTAATGATAAAATGAAATAAACTACATCTGCATGAGCTAACCATCAAAACTCAACATGGTATCAGAGCATTTCTTGAAGATAACTCTTGCATAGTAAAAGAGGGCATGAGATGACCCTGACCGAACCTTGTTTAAAGTGTTCTGGACAACATGGGAAGGCAACCACCTGCTCTTTGATGGCTCGTCCTGCTAGAAAAAAGTAGTCGCAGCCTAGGAGAGGCTTGGTCTGCCAGTTCTGGGGCTAAACCTGCAAGGAGAGAAAAATCGCAGCTTAGGAGAGGCTCGACATGCTAGCCACATGTTTGTTTTGTGGGAGTCTGGACAGTCTGAGGTAGTCGACAGTTTTAGGAAGCCCAGACGTTGAGTTTTGGAGTAGTTGTTGAGGGTTGTCACAACCGCAGACCTAAAATTGTAACCTAAAACTAATTACAATTCGGTTTTGTGGGTAGATCTGAGGTCTGTTTTTTAAAAGGTGATCTGAAGAAAAATTTTGGGTTAAATTTGATGAAGCTTCAAACCTACACTGATGCCTATTCTATGGCAAAGGTAAGGCACAATTCTGAGGTTGTTGAAGGTGAATTTTATATCAGTTTTGTGTGCATAATTGAACAAAGGATAAGGCAGTTTTTTAAATCCTGAGAGAGGATCTAAGGCTTGTCCTGTAGCAAAAACTAAGGAAAATCTTAAGTTTATTCAAACAACATTCTTGAAGGAAAATTTGAAGTGTATACAAATAACCTTGAAGGAAAATCTGAGGAGTATTCAAACAACATTCTTGGAGGCAAATATGAGGAGCATTTAAACAACATCCTGAGGCAGATTTCTTGATCATCTTTTATAAATTCTTGAAGTTTGTTCCAGACCTATATCGAGGCTTATTCTGAAGCAAACACAAGACCATATCTAAGGCAATAATGAAGATTTAGTGACAAAAAAATGATGAACATTAGAAATGGATGTGCCATCCATTTGTCAAATCATCAAACATGAAGTATTGTCCAGAATGATGAAAGCTTGAAGATAGTTGATGTGAGAGGTATGTTGCAAATTGTACTAATTTCAAAATTGATCCTTGAGGTGACCTTTTGAGTGTGTTCTATAAAGTGCATCATATTCAAGCTCTGGTGAGGAGACTAGACTTGCAGCTAGTGATGTGCAAGGTTTCAATCCCTTGTCATTATGCGAGAAGAGAGGAAAGCAACTTTAGCCACCTCAAAAGAAGTCAAGGACTGCAAACAAGAATGACGAGGAGTTATTCTCCATATCAACTTTCTCAAAAGGACCTAAAGCAATATTGAGCATGATTGCAGACTAAGGTAAGTCTTGTACTACTCTCGTAAATTGATTTTATCATTACTCTGTAGTAGCTTGCTTTTGATAATGAAGGGTATTATCCCTGGTGTGGGAGCCCTCGTGACTCGGACCATTATCCCTAGTGCGGGAGTCCAAATTTTTCTTGGTTGGTCATTTTCCTAATACAGGAGGCCATTTTGGTTGTTATCCCTTCGGGAGGCCATCTTGGTTATTATTCTAGTACATGAGGCAATTTTGGTTGTTATCCCTTTGGGAGGCCATTTTAGTTGTTATCCCTTCGGGAGGTCATCTTGGTTATTATCCTGGTACAGGAGGCCATGTTGGTTGTTATCTCTACGGGAGGCCAAATTTCTTATTTCATTATTGCAAGGCTATTATCCCTAGTACAGGATCCCATTTGTGTTGGTTGGTTATTATCCTAAGTACGGGAGCCCATTTGTGTTGGTTGGTTATTATCCAGTTGATCATGTAGCTCTAGCTGATGATTTTGAGAGACATGACAGTAGGTCAGAGAGGCCTACATGGGCTCGATAGACTCTGCTAGAGGGCTCCTAGTGTGGGATCCCTCGTGACTTGGAATATTATCCCTGGTGCGGGAGTCTAATTTTTTCTTGGTTGGTCATTTTCCTAATACAGGAGGCCATTTTGGTTGTTATCCCTTAGGGAGGCCATCTTGGTTATTATTCTAGTACATGAGGCCATTTTGGTTGTTATCCCTTCGGGAGGCCATCTTGGTTATTATCCTGGTATAGGAGGCCATGTTGGTTGTTATCTCTACGGGAGGCCAAATTTCTTATTTCATTATTGCAGGGCTATTATCCCTAGTACGGGAGCCCATTTGTGTTGGTTGGTTATTATCCTAAGTACGGGAGCCCATTTGTGTTGGTTGGTTATTATCCAGTTGATCTTGTAGCTCTAGTTGATGATTCCCAGAGACATGACAGTAGGCCAGAGAGGCCTACATGGGCTCAACAAACTCTGCTAGAGGCAGAGGGACATGTAACTCCTCGTGATACATTCTGAGAGAGAAAGAGACCACATATATTTTTGAGCTATGTTTCAGCTATGAGCCACATCATTGATATTGAACCTTCTTATCATGGAGAAGCAGCAGGACAACAATTTTGGCAATATGCCATGATAGAAGAGTATCAGTCCATCATGAAGAATGATGTGTGGGATATTGTTCCAAGACCAGAAGAGAAATTCGTAGTGCCTTCAAAGTGGATCTATAAGATCAAACATGCAACTGATGGAAGTGTTGATAAATACAAAGCGAGATTTGTGGCTAAAGGATTCTCTCATGTGGAGGGAATAGATTATGAGGAAACATTTTCTCCTGTAGCCCGATACAGTTCCATCCATATGATTATTTCCCTAGCTACATCCATGAGCTGGAGACTACATCAGATGGATGTAAAGACAACCTTTCTTAATGGTGAGATTGGGGAAGAAGTTTACATCGATCAGTCAGATGAATTCGAAGATGAAGGACCCGGGTATGATGCACTACTTCTTGGGACTAGAAGTATGGCAGAGGACTAATGAGATTTTCCTGAGTCAAGGAAAATATATAGTGGAGATATTCGAGATGATGGACTACAAATCCATGCCTACACCGATGGTGATGAACTTGAAGAAGATGAATGAGGCTTATTCTAATTCAGGCGATATTGATCCACATCTTTACAAACAACTGATTGGATCATTGATGTATCTGGTTAACACCAGACCTGATATATTCTATGCAATGAAAGCACTAAATCAATTTATGAGTCAACCAAGATAGACACACTGATAGCAAGGAAGCATGTGTTGAGATATCTATGAGGCACAGTTGGTTATGGCATGAGATATGCCTCCTGTGTAGACATGAGATTGCAGGGATATGTCGATATAGATTGGGTAGGGAGCATTGTGGATCAGACGAGTACATCTGATTGTTGTCTTACGTTGGGATATGTCATGGTTTTTTGGTGCAGCATGAAACAAGATCTCTATAGATTTAGAGTACCACATAAGCAGAGTACATAATGTTATGTGTGGCAGTCTGTGGAGGGGTCTAGCTTCGCAAGCTCCTTGCATACTTATTTGGACATGAGATGGATTCCACCATTCGTTATCAATTGCGATAACCAGAGTTGTGTGAAGCTCTCTAAGAATCATGTGTTTAACGATAAATCAAAACACATTGAGATATGGTGTAGAGAAAAGAAGTACACGTGCAACACCTTTCTACACACGAGCAGGTTGCAGATGCCTTCACCAAACTGCTTGCCAAGACGAAGTTCGAGTACTTTCGTGAGAGACTTGGCCTAGTGGAAAATGCCTCCCTAGCTGAGAGGGAGTGTTGATGATTATAGCATCATGTGAAATTCTCCAAGTCGTTCTCCTCTGGACTGAGTTGAGTCGATCTGTGAGAGGGCCCATGTGATGGGTGTGTCATTATCCTCTGGATTGAGTTGAGACAATGTGTGCCCATGTGTTGGGTGTGCCCATGTGTTGGGTGTGCCCATGTGATGGGTGTGTGTCAGACTCTGGACTGAGTTGTTATGACATGTAGTATCTTGTATACTCCTTTGGACTGAATTGAGATGACTTGAGATGGTCTCCTGCCTTGCACTCCTCTGGACTGAGTTGAGTCAGCTTGATATGGACTCCTGCCTTGTACTCTTATGGACTTAGTTGAGTTGTCTTGAGATGGCTCTCCAGATGGTACTCCTGTGGACTCGGTAGAGTGATCTGTTGAGAGTGACATCCCTGTGGCTGAGCACATGTGGATGTGTCCCTAGTGGTTGAGCACTAGTGGATGAGAGAGATCCTTGCTATATTGAGTAAGATTTACTTGTAACCCTAGTTTTTTATGTAAAGGGTACAAGTTGGCCCCACCAAGTGAAAGATAATTATGATTGTGTAATTATTAATTATATTATTAAGTTGTACAAGTCGACCCTATTGTGCCAATAGACACATCATTTGATGTGATAGGTTTTGTATAAATAAAGAGTGAATCCCCATTGTGGATCACACACACTTGTCATGTCATAATTTCATAAGTTGAGGTCTGAAATTATGAGGACTGCAATTCACAGTTCTCTAGAAGCTAAGTTTCTCAATCATAACAACACCCTATTGTGTGCTAAGTTTGGTGGTGGATGGTGGATCTTCTCTTGGCAGTATAGCAAAGGATTGATGGGTTTTTGATCCAGGTGGATATCGGTGGCCACCCACCTTTTCCGACTGGCTCAAAATAGTTTTCTGGCAATTTTGGCAATTTACTATTTTTAGCAGGTTTTAACTTTCGGGGCCATTTTGAGGGCCTAAATGAAGGTTTTTTGAGATAGGGCCTAAATGAAGGTTTTTGAGATCGAGGTTCTCAATGATAGTCGAAGGGCATATACTATCTCAAAATGAATCTCCTCGACGACACCTTCCAACGAGCCATCGACTTAAACGGATCGTATAAAAGTTACTACCCGGAAGTTGATGTACGAATTTACCCAAACGGGGCCCACACAGACTTTACGCCCATCTCCCAAAGGTTAGGTTTTTGGATGCATGGCGACTTTGCATTCTCAGATATGGTAAAAGGCCTCTAGAGCCCATTGTAATCATCTTCACGGATGTAGTAGCAACATCTCTTCTCGAGATAAGCCACCTTTTAGCCAGTTTATTTTACATCGTTCGGTAGTTATTATTTCAGTCATTTGTTATTAATGAAATGAAGTCTTATTTCCATTGCATCTCCGCGTTTATGTGTACTTCTGTATCTCATTGTGTTCCTACATAACCGATCAGCGACGTTCTTCATTCTCGATCCTTCGCATGTCCCCAACGAGATCATATAAGGAGTTGGACTCGACCGGGTTGAACCTTTTACAGATCACCGCGAAACCCCTAATGACCGCCTATGGGGAAAGAAAAGAAAGATGAGGGAGCAGAGATATCGAAATGTTGTTTCAGGATTCTGAAACAAAGGAACGCTGACACGTGGATAACTTTGCCCGACATTCTTCAACGATTCCGATCAAGCGGTATCGACATCCGTAATAATTGGAGGTGCCACCCTTTAAGGCAAACTTTGATTATCCTATATTTGATGGCCACCAGATGCGCATGTCGAGATATTTGGTTGAATTGCGAAGATATTATTTCTCGGTTCATGAGTTTTCGGATCGAGAAAAGATTATTTTCGCGACTCCTCAAAGCTCTCATGTCATGACCGTGGAAACCTACTGAGCAAGAGGGCTTAGGGAGAACCCTTTGTTGTCACGCATCTACTTGGAATTCTTATGAGACGCCATCATAGAACACATTATCCGTAGAGCTTTTGCGGAGAGACAAATACATTACACTGACCATTTTAAGGCAAAAGAAGGGACCAAGATGTGCATGTGATGATGAATCTGTTTCATACCATGTGCACAAAGTTGGGCATCAAAGATTCAGAGAAACATTTGCGTTAAAGTACCGCGCTTGTTCAGAGGATACATTCGTAGAGGAAATGGAGTTCTCGACATTTTCTCACTTGCGTGGTATACCGATATGTCGCCAGTTTGAGCAAAGTTAAATGTATAGCGACTTTGGTCTCCAGAATCGGGTTAATGGAAAGGTAATTCTAAACCGCAAAAAGTACTGCCAAGGCGGGAACAGGACACCTCGCCAAAGACACAAGCAAAAGAACAACACCACGAAGCCAAAAAAGACACGGGGAAGTGGTGTGGAGTTCCATAAGAGCTCCACCACAACACAAGTGAGTGTCGAACCAAGGCCACTGTAGCCGAGTTGAAGGCTTCGACCAGATGTACGTTCGCTCAATCAGAACTCGACAAGGGAAATGACAGAAGCAGACCATTCGATGCAGAGCCCAACGCCATTGTTACCACCACAAAGATCCAGAAGAAGGAACCGGAATATCCAGAGGAGGCAGAATGCCTTTCCATCTAAGATGTGGGTAAAGGGTTCCCCGCTGCGCTTCATTGTCGACAGTGGGAGCCGAACTCCTATCTCCCCGTAGAGGTCGTGAAGAAGCTGGGCTTGCCGACCACAACAAAACCACAACCATACACCATTTCCGGGTATTGCACCATGGACGGACTCCTCCACGCCGGGCCGACCAATGTCGCCTTGCCTACAACAGCAAGCCCTTCACTGATGAGGTATTATGTAACGCGTCTTCTTGATGTTTCCGCTGGCGTATTATTAGCTAACCGCATTTCTGTAGCTTTCTACATGCCGTATGAGTCTAGCCTCAGGTCAAGTTATTATCACTTTGGGCAATAAGTTGCATAGGATACCGGAGATGCACCGCCTACCACCATCTCTTTGGTTACCGCGAACAATGCAAGAAGCTCATTTCCAAAACCAGAAATTTGTTTTCCCCGGCGATCCGCCGTGGAAAGCGGAAGACTGTGGCCGTGACCTCTAGACAAGGCCCCACTCCACGAAAAAACAACAGATGGATAAGGTCGTGGAGGAGTATGAGGACATACTCACCTCCCCCACAGGGGTGCCACTACACTGCCAGGTCAAGCACCAAATCGATCTAACCCCAGGTGCGTCATTTCCCAATGGACCCATCTACCGACTCTCTCATTCCGGAGAATGACGAAATCAAGAGGCGTATCTTCAGAGCTATTGCGTAGGCATCACATCCGGCCGAAGTTCATCGCCTCGCGGGAACCTCGGGATTGTCTCGTGCGTAAGAAGGATGGGACTTGGAGACTTTGCATTGATTATCGGGCACTCAACAAGATCACGGTTCAGAATAAGTACCCGATCCTACCTGATTGATTTAGACCTTCCGACCAACTAAGGGGGCAAAATATTTCAAAGAAGATCGACTTTGAAGTCCGGGTATCACCAAAATTCACCGAACCTTCTCGATGTGGAAGATCGCCTAAATCCAAGGAGGGCTCTTTCGAATGGTTGGTCATGCCTTCGGGTTGACGCACTCTAACCTTCATGAGGCTAATGGACGACATCCCCGGCCATTCACCACCACCATTTGTAGTGGTGTACGGATGACATTCCCTCGATCACCGACTTCTGGGAAGCACTCCACCTGCACCGGAACAGTCCTCCAAAACATCAGCGGGCAACAATACAAGTTGTGTGCCAATTTGAGAAATGCACTTTTGGCATAACCGAGGTTCATTATATGGGATACATTATTGATGATTTGGGGGTGCATGTGTATCCAGCAATGATCCAAGTCATTTGGGATTAGCCATCCCTAACCACCCTAATAGAGCTCTGTAGCTTTTAGGTCTTGCCAATTTATACCGCAGTTTGTGTTGGGATTCTCTATATCACTTGGCCCTTGAGCCGTTTCATCATGGGAGGAGACGAAGCAAAATTCTTTTGGTCTGAATCTCAAATGTATATGCTCGGGAGTTAAACATCACCGCTTCACAATTCGCCACACTACCGTGACTTGTAACAACTATTTGAGATCGAGACGGATGCCCTCTCGGACTATGCTATTGGGGCAAGCCTTACTCAACATGGGCATCCAAGGAAAGATATCACAAAGTGAGACACTTTCCAACACAGCCCTAAGTATCCCACTTATGACAAAGAAATGTATTCCATTGTGCGTGCTTGCTCCTGCGCAATGGAAGCATTACATTTTGGGAAAAGGAAACAGTCATCCACACAAACCAATGACCCCTACAATTCATACAGACAAAAGGAAAGTTACATAATTAACACCATTAGAAGTTTTCCACATACCTGCAACAGTTTCACTTGAACATTAAGTACAAAAAAGGCAACACTAATAATGTTGCATACTACCAGCGTACCAACCAATCTATCATGGCGCTAACCACTGTGTCAACTTTGTGGGTATGAGACTTCTGATTGGCCGCTTTCTACACAAGTGATCCAGAATTGGCCACACATACAATACACTCTGGAGGGAAAGCAAGTTCCCAATTTTCACCTCCAGGATGCCCTCCTTTCACTATTGGGACACCTTTGTGTTCCTCTCAAGTGAGAGTGCTAAGATGATTTGGGAGGTGCACTCCAGTCGAGTCGTTGGGCATTTCGGGGTCGAGAAACTGTGGCAGTACTGCAAAAGTATTTCTATTACGAACTTTCGACAAGATGTCGGGAAGTACATCAAGTCCTTGCACTGCTTTGGTAAGCATACAACCGACCATCAAGAAGCTAAGGCCTCTATACTCCACTTCCTACCCCCAGTCGACCTTGGGAATCCATATCTATGATTACATGTCGGGCCTTCCTTCTACTAAGCATGGCACATTGTGTTTTTGTGGTCGTCGACCGATTTCCTCGAATATGTCCATTATGATGGCCTGCAAGAAGAATATCACGTTGTAAGCCACCTAAACTCTTCTTGAATGAGTGGTACACTTTGGGATCCCACAGTCTATCATCTCAGATCGGGACAAGAGGTTCCTCAAAACATTTTGGTCAATTAAGGTCGACAAGTTGGACCAAGCTCACCAATTCCACAGTTTTCCATCCGCAAACCGATGGCCAAACAGAGGTCGTCAACTCTGGATGATTGTACATTCCCGAGACACAATCTAAAGCATCCACGACATGGGATGAGAGCCTCTCTTATGTACAACACAGCTACAACCGCTCTCCATAGCTCAACTAGCCACAGCCCTCATGGGCTTGGGATTCCAGCCACTATGTTCCATGACATAGCCATGCCATTTGTGGCTACTCGTGAAGATTCATCTCATGTCCACTCAGGCGTATAAGGCAAACAAATTCATTGATACATATCACATCCACCAACAAGTTCATGACATCTTTGGACAGAGCCAATGCTAAGTACAAGCAACCTACATGATCAACATCGGTGCCACAACTTCCAAGTGGGCGACAAAAAGTGTGTGGCCGGTGATTTAAAGGAGTGCCTTGTTGGACCCCACCGCAAGCTTCGCCAGTCCGCTTCGATATGGGTCGTAGACCATCACCAAGGTTGTAGGGAAAATGCCTTTGAGCTCAAAATTACACCATTCCTTGTCCGCACCTGTTCATCGTGGACCGCCGGCCCCATTTCTCTTCACCTCTACTAGACACATCCCACACGGCAGAACAACTCACACCAGAAAGGTCCAGACCGCATGGAACAAGACAGAACTAAACAGATCATGGATACACGCATCAAGGACACCAAACAAAGGATCCAGCTATATTTAGTTGTCAAAGCAGGCCAACTCACTCACCAAGGCAAATGGCTCAATTGTGGGACTCAAGTTCGGTTGTAGTTTCATCTCATGAGGGAACTCAACCAATGGGGACCATTACTCTAAGGAGGGAGGATTGATCCAGTGGATATCGGTGGCCACCCACCTTTTTTTCCGACTGGCTCAAAATAGCTTCGCAATTTTGGCACTTACTATTTTTGAAGGTGTTTTAACCTTCCTAGGCCATTTTGAGGCCTAATGAAGGTTTTGAGATAGAGGTTCTCAATGATAGCCAAGGCATGATTGAGCTCCTAAAATGAATCTCCCCACGATACCTTTCCAACAAGCTATCATTCTCCTAAAACGGAGATCGTGGGAAAAGTTACTTAATCCCTAGAAGCGATGTATTAACTTACCCAAACGGCCCACATGACTTTTGGCGCTTCATCTCCTAGGGTTAGGTTTCGGTTTTTGGATGTATATGACTTTTGGCATTCTCGTCTATGGTAAAAAGGCCTCTAGAGCCTCATTGTAATCATCTTCTCACGGATGCGAGTAGCAGCCACATCTCTTCTCAGAGATAAGCTACCAGTGCCTTAGCTAGTTTATTTACATTCTGTCTGTAAGCATATTTCAGTCATTTGTTATTAATGAAATGAAGTCTTATTTCCGCTGCATCTCTGCGTTTATGTGTATTTCTGTATTTCATTGTGTTCCTACATAAATCCGGATCAGTTTTTCCCTTGATTGAGAAGGGTTTCCCATGCTATGGTTATTCTTCTTGTGGTCTTGGTTTACTGCAGCTTGTGTATTGTTGTTGCAATAGTTATGGTTCAACTAATGATAAAATGAAATAAACTACATATGCATGAGTTAACCATCAAAACTCAACACTAGTAGGATAGGTATAATGAGTTCACACCCAAAAAATATGACCACCAAAGCACACTAAAACCAGAGTCCAAGCCACACTAGAAGTAGCGCCCTCCTAATCCCTTTGACCTCCAAAACATGAAACAAAAGAAACCCTTGACTATCCAACTCACAAAACACCCACACCAAATGCACAATTGCATAGACAAAGTGACTATAAATTGAGTGAGATGCCACTATAAACCCTCCACCGTCCAATGCATTATAAACCCTTGACCATCCAACACACAAAACAACCACAACAAACCCATAGAAACTGCCAAATGTGACTAAGAGAAATCAAACACAGACAAATGGCAAGTGCGAAAATACTAAATCCTCCAAAAATTCCAACTACTAGCACATACCATACTGAAAACCATTGCATACATAGATGGATGGTAGTCAATGAGGAAGACAATAACTCGCCGCCACCCCCCTGCTCCATTGCCCAAAACAAAATTCGGTAGCCAAGCAACTAATCAAATGAAAGATAGATAACGTTTTCAAAATTATGATTTTTTTTTAACTCGAATGTCTAAGCCAAACATTGAAAATTAGAAAAAAAATACTCACTATATAGTATGGTTAATAGCAAAAAGCCATCGCTACACCAAATGCAAAATTGCACAGACGATGTGACTATAAAATAAACAAAATGACAGTAGAAACACTCCACCATCTATGACACCAGAAACCCTTGACTATCCAACACACAAAGCACCCACAAGAAACCTAGAGAAAATGTCAAATGTGACAAAGCGACACCAAACACAAATAAAATGCTAAGTGTGAAAATACCAACTCCTCTAGAAAAAACCAACTACCCACACATACCATAGTGAATGCCATTGCAGACTCAAATGGATAGCCAAATAACTGACAGTCTATGAGGAGAATTACCTCCCGCCGCTTCCCCCGGACCCCAATGCTCCATTACCCAAAACAAACATCAAAAACCAATCACATGAAAGATAAATAACATTTTCAAACTTTCAATTTAATTTTTAACTTAAATACCTCAACCAACCCAATGTTAAAACTTAAAAAATTCACTTATTCGGTGGGTGATTCTTGTTCGTTGGTTCGTCGGTTGCTTCTTGTTGTTGTGTGGTTCAACTTTGCAAGGTTGGGGTCCTGCATTCGCAACTGGATCTATTTTTTTTTACTTTGCGGGGTCCAAGTGCTGCACCCACAATTCGACCTGTGCTTCTGTCGTTCATCATTTTGGAGTAAGTTTCGATGCCATAATTTCATTTTCTATTCGTTCTTTGGTGTTCATTGTTTGCAGTTTGCAAGTAAGAATGCTTGATTATTTCTACTGGCATGCTCATCACGTGTTTTTGGTTTCTTCTGTGCTTGGGTTGCAGTTTGGTAATCGTTGGAGATACATATGTTGTTTATTGGTTCAATGGTTGTGCCTTGTTCGTTGGTTCGTTGGTTCGTCGGTTGCTACTTGTTATTGTTTGGCTCAAGTTTTCAAATTTGAGGTCCTGGGGCTACAGTTGTGCATGTTCATGCTTACTCGGTTGTTTGTTGCTTGTTGTTTTCTTTTGTTTACTTCAGCTTTGAAGGGTTGGGGTCCTACGCCGACAATTGGAGCTGGTTTTTTTTTGCACTTTACAGTGTTCAGGTCTTGCACCTGCAAGTGGACCTGCGGTTCTGTTGTTTTCCATGTCTGGCGAAGTCGAGATCTGGCGCCTGTCCCGTGCCCGCCTATCCTGCTCTTAGATTTTGCTCCAATTTTTTTTCCTAGCTCTGGACCATACCTACATGTATTTTTAAAATGTTCTTGTAGAAGAAAAGGATACTGAGTTGGTGCTAGAAAGAGTGGTGTTATGTGGATTGCAAATTGCAGTATTCAGTTTCTATCATGTTTGGCGTGCAAGGTTGCTAGCATAATGAATGTGTTCTCAAATGCATCACACCATTTTCATTTGGACGAAACCATTATCATTCTAGGATACTTCAGTGTTGACATGATACAAAATAGTGGCATAACAAATGATTGGACAACTACATGTGCAATTACAAAGTCCGTTGTCTTTTTGTTAATATAAAACATGTGCAAAACGCACTTATTAACCATATATGGTGAAATGTGCCCATATCACAATACAACCTCTTTATCCTATACACAGACTGGTGTGACCATGATACAATTTGTCTTGTACTTGAAATATGAGATGTACACCAAAGATACTGCAAAATTATATTTTCATGTCTCAAAGCATATCTGGATACTTTGCCACAAAAAACCAAAATCATTCAGCTATGGCCATGCAATTTCTTAATATTTTCTGGCTTGTAATATATTTTGGGCAGGAAAAACTTTATATACTTACAACCATGGATGGAGAAAAGCAAAGGTTTGTGTTTCTAACTATCTTTTATTCTATTCATTGATTCTCATTTAGTATATGTACATATTACTTGTTCTCCTCTGCATACCAACTTCCATTCATGTTCATTGTATTTTGTGCTTTCGCACATTCAAACAAACAGAATAGCTGGAGAAAATGAAGGAGTCTTTACCGCAACGGTGGAAGAGGAGATACAAAGGTACATGCTTGTACTATTATTTCATATTCCATTGTTTTGTATTTCATTTATTGTTTGTATATGTGTTCACCTAATTTATTGTATGTAGATATTGTGTACCTTCCTACATAATAACTTATCTTCATGTCCTTTGTATTTTTTGTGCTGCTACATTGAAATAAATCGAACTCTGTTTATTTTTTTTACATGTCTTCCTGCATACCAACTTCCTTCATGTCCATTGTATTTTTTCTGCATTGCTACATTTAAACAAACAGAGTGGCTGGAGAAGACGATGGACTCTTTGCTGCGAATGTAGAGGAGGAGTTACAAAGGTGCATGCCTCTACTCTTATTTCATATTCCAGTGTTTAGTATTTCATTTATTGTTTGTGTATTTGTTCTACTTGTTCTACTGCTTTGCACCTATTTTACTGTATGTAGATACTATGTATCTTTCTACATAGTAACTTATCCTCCTGTGAATTGTATTCTCTTTGCTGCTACATTGAAATAAATAGAATTGTGTTTCTTTATTTTACATGTCTTTCTGCATACTAACTTACCTTCATGTCCACTGTATGTTTGGTGTTGCTACATTGAAAGAAACGGAATGGTTGGACTGGAAGATGAATTCTTATATGCCACAACAGAGGGGGTTGTGGTACAATTTTTGAAAAGGTATACCAACTGTGTTAGTAAAACAAACATACAAGATGTGTGGGTGCATATAATATTGGACTAGAAAATGATGATTTGAAAACAATGGGCCTTTGTTGAGACTTCCTGCTTCCAAACATTGCCCTCCCCATTTCTAATTTTCCCACTTTCTATTATCCCTTTTTTCTCTCCTCTTCTATACTTAACTTTTCTCATCTACTTTTTCTTTCTGGTTGCTTTGCTTAGTCATCTTTTCGAAAAAGTCTAGGTGCACGGGTTGGCGCACTCACAGGTTCACATTTATACTCATGCTTCTACCTCATTCCATAGTTAGCCACTTTTTCGATCGCGGGTTCCTGGGCTGGTGGGTTCAAGATTGCGCCTCTAGCTTCAGAGGTTCCATGATATATAGATTGGTCGTCGTACCCCCCCATCATGCCCTATTTCCTATTAGACATTTTTGCTTCCAAAAATAACGAGGTATACAATTTGACCGTCGGGTCCTCATGTTTCCAAGTATAAACTTATAATACCCAAAATACTATCAATATAAATGTCACCAGGTATAAACTTATAACGCCCAAAATACTATCAATAGAGGGCTTGAACAGTCGCCGAATTGGACAAGTGTTTGTCGGGGACATAAATAACATCTACTTGGACAAGGCAAACAATACTAGATCCATTATGCATGCTAACATGAGATACAACGAGGCCCTGATGATAGTCACACTGACTCTTCCCACACAACTTGTCCAAAAACATGCAGAAAAGATATTGCCAAATAATGGGATATCTATTACAAATTTTAATATATTGCCCAAAACAGTATATGACCGTGGTGATTGTGATCGGACTATATCGTTCAACGAAATAAGTATTGTGGAAAAAATTCTCGCTATTTGTTCAGAATATCGTTTCGTCCTGGACATAACTATCAACCAACTTGCACAGAGCAAGGACACCTACGCAATCGAAACCATTGGTGCAGTTGACACACTCGCGAGAAAACTTGGCTCGCAACACATTCTCCATATAAAAGATGGAGAGTCAGATAACGACAAGGCAATGGTATCGTTCTCCATATCCAGTTTTGTCCTTTACTTTCACATGTCCATGTATCTCGGTTATGTTACACAACTATTGCATTGTTCCATGTTGCAACTACAATTGTTCGACACCTATTCAAATTTGTTTTCCTCAATGGAACAACAATTGCATAAAGGGCAATTTCCACTTATGCTCTTCAAAATTATAACAAAGAAAAGAGATGTTAAAGAAAGGATCTTTCGCACAACCCAAGAAACATTTGTAATAGAATTGCGAACAGAAATAGTACAGGATCTCAATAAACTAACTAGATCTACAACTGTTGCACGTATACATCTACAATTTCATCCTCACTTTGCTCATACAAATTGCCTTCACCAATTTTCTGCAGTTTTTTTTTTGTGAAGTTGTATATTATATTGTTCAATATATTAACTATTATGCTCGTGTGCCTAGGTTGAGGGTGTTTTGGTTGCAGCGAATGCGTACTAGACCCCCTTCGAGACTGTATGTGCCAAATGCAACTCTCCTGGTTCTGCTTTTGCTTTCATAAATGATGATATAATTGATTGTCTGCGATGCAATAAAAAATGCCCTTACATATATAGGCATTGCCTCAATGTTTCCATCTGAACCATGGGCAACACAATCGTACATTGTACAATTAGACAACCTATGTTAAAAGATGTGCTTCCTGGGTTAGCAGAATTTCCATATGAAGCATACCTACAGAAAAAGGCAAAAAGTGTCTACATGTTGCGTGACTTTCAGATACATAGCAAATTTACCTTAAATGAATAAATCATATATAGCTTTGGCAGGAACCAAAAAATCTCGTGTGTGTCTGTAATTTTTATTCAATACCCAGATGAATGTTCGTCGGACTCGAGTTCTTCGGAGTTTACATCTATGGGTGTAAAATTTTCTTTCTAGAGATTTTGTCTCTTTTTGTGCACTTGAAACAACAAGGAGAATCTAACTACAAATGAAATCGTTGTTGTTATTTTCATGTTTTTTTGCATCTCCCAGTAAGAATTTTGCATATTTGTTGGGGTTTCCAAATGAAAAAAAAATGGTGGCTGGTTGTGGATTTGTTGGAGGAGTCTGCACCTTTTTGGGTGCCCAAATTGGAAAAATGTTTTCCAACTATATAGCCATGGTAGGATTTCTACATTTTTTGGGTACCCAAATAAAAATGAAGATTATCTCCAACTATACATTTATGGTATGGTATCTACATTTTCTTGATGCCCTAACTGGAAAAAAAGGGCTCAACATCGATTGAAACATGAGCTTGAGATCTTCAGAACTTGCTATAGAGATTGGGGAGTTCAGGCATTGGAATTCATACAGGCGGGTGCATTTATTGCTTATGTACAAGCGCATAAGTTTGTTCACTCCAGAAATGGGAAGCATGAGGACAAACCCCATACAAAGTATCCAACTGTAAATAACTCAGGCCCATCCTTTGAACTGTTGAAATAGCTTGCTCCTCTAGGCAGAACCATCAGGCATTTCCAATAATATTGGAAATTTGGCATTGTTAAAATTGGTAGTGATAGAACATGGCACTATTATAAGAAAATGTCCATAGTGATCTTGCTTCATGGTAAAATAGTAATCAGCAAGTTTCTTGTTCCCCATTTTGGGGTTTGGTTATAGCTAGGATACAATGGCGAAGCTCAGCTCGTTTTGTGGTGTCTTGTGTTTGGCAAATTTTGTTCATATCTCATGGCCCCAATTATTTTCTCATGGCAACATATACCAGATGTAAGATAAAACCAATGCCACGTGTGTTTTTTTATATATATCAAATTGTTTGATGCATAGGTCGATGTGTACTGCTCTATGGAACCTTGTGGGATGTCACTTGGTGCCTTTTGTGTTCATGTGTTTCCTTGTGCCTCGACTTTCAATACATTTGGTGTTTGCTTGGATCTTGGTTGTATGCTTCGTTCTAGAAAATTAATGATACATTCAACATCTTGGTAGTTTCTCTATGATCTTAAAGAATATACAGAACATGCTTTTCCTTTTAATATAAGCTCTCGATCGCAAATGTAGTATGTGGCTCATTTTAGCACTTTTCCTTGATCGATGAACTTAGCAAAATTCATCTCCACGAATATTTTGAAATAAAAGGATATATACTATGTGAAATCCAATGAAACTATCATATCAAAGACAGGACATTAAAATTCAAATTTGTCGTTGTTATACTTGTGGTGAAGTTGACAGTACAATAACTTTACTTAAACATCCCAAAATTGATTTTCTTGTAGCTTTTCGATGCTTCTCTTATACAAACACATCCTGGAAACTATAAGCATGGCTCGATTTATCTATTCATTGATTGAAGAACATGTTCACTTGTTTAATGCACTTCATAGTTACTGTTAAGACCGTCAATGGGGCTTTCTTACACCAATTCCTTTTTCCGAAAATTGCCATCCCCTTTCTTTTTTCCCTCTGCTTTCCCTTTCTGGTTACTTAGTCATTTTTCGGAAAATGTCCTGGTGCAGGGGTTGGCGGATTCACGTCTTCAAATTTCCACTGATACTTTTATATCACGAGTCCGACCAACCACTTCCCTGTTTCATATTCAACAAACTTTTTGGATCACGGGTTCCCGGATATGCGGATTCAACATTGTGTTTCCATTGTTCCACCGCCTGCAAACAACACCTGGACTTCCTTGATCTACAAATTGGCAACCAAATTCCCCTTTCTTTTTCTCGTTTTCTTTCCCTTTATGGTTACTTAGTCGTTTTTCCGAATGTGTCATTTTTTCGAATGTCTCATGCTTTTATATACAACACCTGAAGTTCCGCAATATACAAATTGACCATCGAAATCCATCATTTTCCCCTGTTCTATGTTACACATTTTGCAATCAAAAGTTGGGATACATACAATTTGACCATCGGGCCCTCACGTCTCCTGAGTAGAACTTGTGGCCATGTTTTCAAGCCCGTCAATATTCCTTGTTCCGAGTATGTCTCACGCTTTTATATCACGAGTCCGACCAACCGCTTACCCATTGCATACTTGGCCACTATTACCATCGTCGATTCCTGGCCAAGCTTGCTCAACATTGCACTTCCATTGTTCCGCTACCTACAAACAACACCCAAAATTCCGCGATATATAAATTGACCGCCGAAATCCGTCATTGTGCCATGTTCCGTGTCACATTCTACAGTCAAAAGTTCAGAGACATACGATTTGACCATCAGCACCTCACGTCTCCTGAGTATATCTTGTGACCCTATTTTGAAGACCGCCCGATCGCTTTCCATACTTATCCATTTCTTGGAATCTCTTTCGCGGGTTGGCGGGTGGACGAAATGTACGATGCTTTATCGCTCTTCGCCATCCCCACCACCTTCACACTTCTTTCTAGATATGAAATTATTAAGCTTTAATGCTAATAACTCATCGTGTAGGAACCGTTAAGATTGTCATTAATGTCCGAAAGGCCGGAAAAGATTTGTCATTAATACGAATTAAACCAAGATTTGTGCATGCTTGTGTTATCCTTTCCAAGTATTCATTTCAAGCATGATGAAATCTCTTTCGTGCGTTTTTCAGTTGGCACCTTTACGAAATCTTTAATCTTTAATTGGTCTTCGTCGTCACCGCCACCTTAATACTTTTTTCTAAATATGCAATTAGTAATCTTTAATGGTAACAACTCATTACGCACGAACCGTGGAGATTTTCATTGATCAGCGAAAGGCTCAAGGAGATCTTCCATTGATACACATTAAACCAAGATTTGTGGAGGGTTATATTATCCCTTTCGAATTTTCATTTCAAACATCATCTAGAGCAAACAGAAATTCTCGTTAACTTATGGCAGCAGTTCGACAACAGTTTTGTCCAGATATAGTAAACACCTTCGGGCATGATTACTAGAGGTTCTAGTACTCCAGGGCATATTCTTACTACTCATCTCCCTCCGCCCAGGAGCAAAAAAGGATATGGTCCCTTGATGCACCGAGAGATATATTTCAAGCCAAATAATTCCAAGGAAACCCTGCCTGCTCAGACAACCTGCTTGCCTTTATTGATGCCTTGCGTATAGGTTGATGCAATCAATTTCAATCCAGGAGAAGATGATTTGATGGACGATGATACGTCAATGGATGATGGCAATTCAGACGTTGTTCCCACTTCTGTGCCCAAATTGAAATCAACCATAACGGGGGGCTCTTCCCGGCTCAACGATGGTGGCCCTAACAAGACCAAAAGAAGGGGTTTCAGAAAAGAAACCAACGTTGAACATAATAGACGCTTTGCAGCTCGAAAGTAGGAATTCCAGAGGTCCAAATTAGTTTGTTTTTGGCAGAAGTCTTTCACTGTAAGGAAATGGTCTATTGATGCTCCCAGAGATATATTTCAAGCCAAAAAATTATTCAATTGCGGGACCACTCTCCTGTTCTATGGATATACAATTAACATCTTAGGGGATGAGGACCAGAACTCCCACTGGTGCAAGGCATATTCCTACTACTCATATCCTTCCACCCAGAATGGACTAATTTGGGCCTCTGGAATTGCTCGTGCAGGTTGTGTCCCTGAAGTCTTCGATTGTGAGGAGGTGGTCTCTTGGTGTGTCCGAATTTTCAGTTTCAGGCTCTTCCATTTTCCTTGCAACGTTTTTCGTCTTCTTCCTCACAGGAAGCTTGTGAGAACTATCAATTTTACCGCGAAGATGGGTTCTTATGTCCTCTTGCATTTCAAAAATTATGGGTTGTTTTCTTTCTGGGGTGCAACGTTCGAGCGATGCCAACGTCAGGAGAAGGAGTGTTGTTCACCTGCTTCAAGCCAAGGATTTATTCCACTGTGGAACCACTCTCATGTTTCTTTGTCGCCTCAGGTCTTCCGCAAGATATTGATATTGGGGCAGCGAGCATTGACCTCTCAAGGAGAAGACTGCAAGGATTTCCTAAAAAAAAGCATGGTAATCAGTTTTGTATGCATGTTGAAGAGCATCTCGATGGCTCCTGCATGTTGCAGATCATGTGCCTGTGTTTATGACAAATATGTTCGATGTTTTGGTGCAAAGAACTCGATCCAATTTCTATGGATAGATATACACTGCCTAGTATTTTTTATTTTTTTAATGGATTTACTATTAAAAAAAATTCCTTGGAGTCTTGTTTGTTGCTTCTTTACTGAACTTTAACACCTCTTCTCATTGGCATTGTTCAATTGTCTCATAGTTCTTGAATATTGTATTCGATCAAGTAATTTGATCTAATATGGAGTTTTTAACAATTATATGACAACGCATTGTGTCGATCCCATCAGGCTTTTATGGAAACAAAAATGAATTTCAGATAGTTTCAAACCAACATTCAATTCTATTCGTAATGCAGATAGAACATAGAAAGACCAAATCACAATGCGGCAGTCCGAGCCCCGCCCTAGAAATTTCATTTTTATCTCAGCCTTGCTAACCAAACGATTTCTTATTTCCCTTTCACTTCATTGATTCCTTTACTCCGAAAGGGAACATTTTATTAGTTGTCCATCCCCTGGCCTCTATTTGAGCACTTTTTACTTTATTAATGAAATTACCAAATTTCTTGTTCGCGAATAAAAAAAAAACACTTATATATGGTGGTTGTAGTCAAATGGAACCATGAAATCAACTACAATATTAAAATTCAGATCGTCATTGTTGTTTCTAAACATGCAATTATTAAGCTTTAATGCTAACAACCCATCATGCAAGAAGTTCAATACTTAAGTTAATATGTTAAAGTCATGGAAGAATGTATCAAAAACAAAATTACTCCCACAAGTTGCAATAAAAAGTAATCTTCAACAAAGCATTTGCTCAGACCCTTTTTAATGGTACAAGCACAATAAAAAACGAATAAGTGGATAAAATATTGGACTAGAAAATGATGGTTTTGCAACAATGAGGCTTGTTTGAGACCAATTCCGGCTTACGAAAATTGCCCTTCGCCTTTCTATTTTCCCACTCTTTTATCCCTTGTAGTTTCTCTTTCTGGTTACTTAGTCATTTTTTCCGAAAATGTCTTGTTGCATGGGTTGACAGATTCACGCGCTCACATCTTCATTCATGCTTTTATATCGCGATTCTGACTAAGTGCCTCCCCTTTCCATACCTAGCCAATTTTTCGATCGCGGGTTCCCGCCCAAACGGTCTCTAAATTGCACTTCCATTGTTCTGTGACCTACAAACAACACTTCGGCTTCTGCGATATGCAAATTTACTTCCAGACTCCCACATCATCCCCTCTTCTGTGTTACACATTTTGCATTGAAATGTTCCGATACATACAATTTGACCATCGTGGCTTCTCATCTCCTCAGGAACCCTTGTCACCCTATCTTGAAGCCCGTCTGATCGCTTTCCACACTTGGTCATTTCTTGGAATATCTTTCGCGAATTGTTGTGTTGGCGGGTTCAGGAAATTTCCAATTTCTAGTCGTTGTTTCCTGTGCCTGCCACCTTCAGACTTCTTTCCAAGTATATGCAATAAGTATACAAATTCTCCAGAAACATACAGAAAATATCTTGCCAGGAAATGGAATATCTATTACAGATTTGAATATATTGGCCCTTCTTTTCCCGCTTCTATACTTAACCAAATTTTCGTTTCTTTTTCCCCTCTACTTTCTCTTTCTGGTTACTTGGTCGTTTTTTTCGAAAATGTCTCAATTCACGCGTTGGAAAACTCACAGGTTCACATTTGCACTTGTACTTTTATATCGCGACTTCAATCGACCACTATCCATTCAATGCCTAGCCACTTTTCATATCGCGGATTCCCGAGCAAGCAGGCTCTATATTGCACTTCCATTGTTCTGTGACCTGCAAACAACACCCGGACCTCCGCGATATACAAATTTACTACCGAACTCCCACATCATACCCTCTTCTGTTATACACAATTTGCACTCAAAAGTTCAGAGACCTGCAATTTGACCTTTGGGTCATCACGTCTCCTGGGAACTATTGTCACCCCATTTTGAAGCTCGTGCGTCCGCTTTCCATATTTCGCCATTTCTCGGAATGTCTTTCACAGCATCCAATTCCATAATTACCTGAGTTTTTCGCTTGCGGGTTCCCGAACAGGTGGACTTCACTTCCGGTGTTCCTTGACCTGCAAACAACCCCCCGGCTTCCGCGATATACAAATTGACTTCTGGACTCCTACATCAGTCCCTCTTCTGTGTTACACAGTTTGCACTCAAAAGTTCTGATACATATAATTTGACCATCGGGGCCTCACGTCTCCTAGAGAACCCTTGTCACCCTATTTTGAAGCTCGTCTGACTGGTTTCCACACTTGGCCATTTCTTGCAATCTCTTCCGCGGATCGTCGGGTTGGCGGGTTCAGGCAATTTCCAATTCCTAGTCGTTGTTTCCTGTGCCCGCCACCTTTGCACTTCTTTCCAAGTATACGCAATAAGTATACAACTACTCCAGAAACATGCAGAAAAGATCTTTCCAGGAAATGGGATATCTATTACAGATGTGAATATATTAGCCCTTCTTTTACCTCTTCTATACTTAACCAAATTCCATTTCTCTTTCCCCTATACTTTCTCTTTCTCTTTACTTGTTGTTTTTCCGAAAATTTCTAGTTGCACGGGTTGGCGGACTCAAAGGTTCACATTTTCACTTGTCCTTTTATATCGCGACTTCGACCGACCACTTCCCCATTCCATACCTAGCCACTTCTCCGACCACGGATTCCCGGGTAGGCGGGCTCTAGATTCAACTTTCATTGTTCTGTGACCTGCAAACAACACCCTAAATTCCGCGATATACCAATTTACAACCAGACTCTCACATCATACCCTCTTCAATGTTACACAATTTGCCCATCATCCCCTCTTTCGTGGTACACATTTTGCACCAAAATTTTTTGAGACATACAACTTGATCGTTGGGTCCTAACGTCTCCTGTGGAATTATTGTCACCCCATTTTGAAGCCCATCCGTCCGCTTTCCATACTTCGCCATTTCTTCGAATCTCTTTCGCGGATCGTCAGGTTGGTGGGTTCACGAAATATCCAATTCCTAATCGTTGTTTCATGTGCCCACGCCCTTCGCACTTCTTTCCAAATATGCAATAACTAATGTTTAATGCTAACAACTCACTGTGCCTCAAGGAGACTGTCATAATAATTGTTCCTACACAACTTGTACATAAACATGCAGAAAATATCCTGCCATGTAATGGGATATATATTACAAATATCAATATATTAGCGAAAACGAATTCCACCGACCATTTCCCTATTCCATACTTACCAACTTTTTCGCTTGCGGGTTATCGGACAGGCGGGTTCAAGATTGCCCTTACATTGTTCCGCGACCTGCAAACAACACCCGAAATTTCACGATATACATGCAGAAAAGATCTTGCCAAGTAATGGGAAACGAGTCCGACGGACCATTTCCCTATTCCATACTTAGCCACTTTCTCGATTGCGGGTTCCCGAACAGGCGTGCTCAAGATTTCCCTTCCATTGTTCCACGACCTGCAAATAGCAACTAGAATTCCGCAAATATACAAACCGTCCGCTGAACTACCCCATCATGCACTTTTCCCTTTTACCCCTTTTGCAGTCAAAATTTCTGAGAAATACAATTTGACCGTCGGGCCCTCACCTCTCATCAGAATCCCCTATAACCCTATTTTGAAACTCGTTTGACCACTTTTCATAATTGGCCATTCCTTACTTGCTCTTCCCCGTCCCCGTCATCTTCGCACTTGTTTATAATAAAAAATTGTTTATAAAAACATATATATATATATATATATATATATTATAAAGACATATAATTTGACCGTCGGGCGCTCACCTCTTTATCCCTTGCAACCCTACTTTCAAGCCCGTCTGATCGTTGTTCATACTTATGTATATATAAAAGAGTCTTATTTATAATAAAAAAGATTGTTTATATGTGTGTGTGTGTAAGGTCTTATTTCTAAGTATGCAATTAGCAAGCTTTAATGTTAAACCAAGATTTGATGAGATCTCCCATTAATACGTATTAAACCAAGATTTATGGAGGGTTATATTATCCCTTCTGAGTGTTAATTTCAAACATTATGGAATGTTGTTCGCGCGTCGTCGGGTTGGCCCATTCACGAAATATTCAATCCTTAATTTCGAAAATGAGTCTGACCGACCGTTTCCCTATTCCATACTTAGCCACTTTCCCGGAATTCCACAAATATACAAACCGACCGTTGAACTGTCCCATCATGCCCTCTTTTGTTTTACACATTTTGCAGTAAAAAAATTATGAGACATAAAATTTGACCGTCGAACACTCGCCTCCCCTGAGTATCCCCTGTAACCCTATTTTGAAGCCCGTCCGACCGCTTTTCATTGCTGGCCATTCCTTAC
>SNQJ01S0008849.1:59936-98164 GCA_010110895.2 Picea sitchensis | reverse complement strand
AGTAAGCTTTAATGCTAACAACTCATCATGCAGGAACCGTATAGATTTTCATTGATGAGCGAAAGGCTCTAGGAGATCTCCCATTAATACGCATTAAACCAAGATTTGTGGAGGGTTATATTATCCCTTCCGAGTGTTAATTTCAAAATTATGGAATGTCGTTCGCACGTCATTGGGTTGGCGCGTTCACGAAACCTCCAATACTTAATTGCTCTTCATCGTACCCACCACCTTCGCACTTCTAAGTATGAAATAAGTAAGATTTAGTGCCAACAGCTCATCACGTAGCACCCATAGAGATTGTTATTAATGAGGGAAAGGCTCGAGGAGCTTTCCCATTCACAAGCATTGAACCAACATTTGCGGAGGGTTATCTTATCCCCTACAACTGTTCGTTTCAACCATCGTCTGGAGCAAACAAACGTTCTCATAAACTTATGGAACCAACTCGACAATAGTTATGTGAATATACAGTGAACATCTTTGGGCGTGAAGACCAGAAATTCCAGTGGTCCAGGGCATATTCTTACTACTCATCCCCTTCTGCCCAGAATGAAATAATTTGGACCTATGGGATTGCTCATGCAGACTGTCTCCCTAAATTTTTTGACTCTAAGGAGTTGATCTCTTGGTGCGCCGATAAATATATTTCAGGCCAATGAATTATTTAACTGGAGGACCACTCTTTTGTTTCTTTGTCACCATAGGTCTTCCACCAGATGTTAAGATTGTCGGAGCCAACATTGACGTTCAGAGGAGAAGAATCCAAGCAGTTCCTAAGAAAGCATAATAACAAGTTGGACCTCTTGCCCGAGTTCCTGGAAGACCCGATGGCAATTCCTGAAGATATCACAAGCTTGCAGGTTAGTTCATTTAGAAATCTATTACGAGAAATTGACTGTCTATTTACAAGAATAATGGGACATGAATCCATAAACAAGTATTTCCTGCATGGTTCTTTATATTTTGTATTTCACAGTCAAGGAACAAGCCATTTTTTATTGGGGGAAGCTAATTTCCCATGAAATATGTTCCTAATTGTCAAGCTTCAAAAAGGAGAAGAAATTTTATATGTCATCCTATTTGGTTTGTGCAATAGCGCATTGTTGTCATTTTCCAAAACTGTCTCTGTCCAAGAAAGTAAACTCAAAATTTGACCCAGTAACTTTCTCGTACCAAGCCTTGTGGAAGCACAAGGCCTCCCACTATTTTTATGAGGTTTTTAATGACTTTCTCTCTATTTTCAAAGTTTTATTGTTAGGAGAAGATGCTCCCCACATATCTGACCAGGAAACCAGGTTTCTGGACAGGAAGGGGGCACTTGAACAAATGGATAATTACAGTGTGATAAGGATTTTTGGCTCCAAGGAAAAACTTGCTCTCCTTCCATGTCACATTACAGACAAAATGTTTGTTACATAAATAGCAAGGAAATACAACTACTCGTTACATCTATTCCATGAGAAGAGAAAAAAACAGTTCATTCCTCTTCCTTGGAAAGTCGGGGACTTTGTGTTGAGGAACATCAACAAAATTGATGAATTCGCAGCCCATTTCAACAACTTGAACCTAAGATATGTTGAAATCCTAAGAGGGTTCGACCCTAATAAAAGTTTTTTAGAACATTTACTTACACTTGGCCTCGACAATTCTTTTTTCAAGAAACACCTTAGGGAAAACAGAGACACTGGTGACAATTCTTTTGCTTCTGATGCTGGCGACCTAGACACACTGCAAAGCACCACTGAATTGTACAAGCAACGGGGAAAAGGCCCCGGTGAGAAGAGTGTTCAATCGGCGGATAACACTCCAAAAAGTACGACATCCTGAAGCATCGCTCCAATGGCCCACCATAGCAAGAAAGCAACTCAGAATTATTCAAATGGAGGAGGAGATAACGACCCTCCTCACCCTATAATTTATAGTTCTCATAAGCTTCCCTTGGAGAAGAAGAGAAAAAAAATTGTAGGACAGGCGGAAAAGCCCAAAATTGAGAGTGAGACCATGGAACTTGAGCCTGATCTGGATAGCGTGTTTTGCAACCTTGATCAGCTCGGAGACACGATCCAACATAGTCATCCAATGGACATATCTGATACCAAAATTTTTAACAAAGATAAATCCTTCATGTTCCAGAGCGTTGTATTTGACAATGAGTCTAAAAAATTAATTATTGAAAGAGAGATGTAAAAAATAAGAAAGGAAAATCTCGTTCAGAGGTTAACCTTGCGAACATACAGTCGTCCAAAATCTCTCGACTTCACAGAGAAACCAGAGATGCTCTTGATGATTCCATTGGAGGCATTGAGGCCCAGAATGCCATACTAAAGGACCAAGTCAAGGAATTGGAGGAAGCTTTGATTCCTATGCCATTTCTTGCCAATCCTTTAGCAATAACCATGCATGTCACCCCTACAGCCAAGTTAAAAGGATCATCTAGCCTCCTCGCATCGTGTAGAGAATATGTGGAGAATAATATCAAGAAAATAATGAAATTGATTGTTGAGGCATGGGAAACATCACAAACCATGGCTTCCCTTGGAACGAGGGCACATACTTTGCTCGAACATTTGCAGGGGGATTTAAAAAATGAAGAACGTTTCTATTTAGACACGATCGTTCCTTTTGGAAACCAAGTCAACAACATGACAAAAACGAGAAGAAGACAACAACATCTCTGCTCCAAAAACCGGATCACTCAATTAAATGCATGTTGGAAGGAGAAACTGAAGAACCTGCATATCATTGTCCAGTCATGTGAACAAGCCATATCAAAGAAATAAAAATTATTCACAAAGCTGACCAAAATAGACTTAGCCGGAAGGACCAACGAGTTCCAAGACCCCAACTTAATCGTCAAGTCCTTGCCCTTAACTAAGCAAGCCTTCGATAAACAAGTTTATATTTTTAAGGCGTTGTCTTTAGAAAAGTTTTACAGCATCCTTGAATATGGTGAAGATGACGTCGACAACTGGCTAGTCAACTATTCGGTACAGAATCAAGAAATTGATCAGTCTCTGCGTAATCTTTCTATCGATCTAAGAGAATTAGAAAATGAAATTTTCAACATAAAAATTTGGAATGAGATCAACGTTACCCCCTTGAGAATCTACATTGAAGAATGGGTCGAAAGGGAATTGAAGCAGGTCACCGACGAAAGACAACAGGCAGTTGGCACGATTCCAGTAGTCGTCGACGACAACAATAAAAAGGCATCAGCAAGCAAATAACAAAAGGGGTGATATGTACCATTAATGTAAGTCTATACTGATCACATCTCACTTTGCTTGTCAATCCAGTTATTCCACTTTTTTAAATACAAATGTCTAGCCAAAGACTGATACCTTTCAATTTCTTCTTTTCGGGTATTACACTCTCTCGTCGCCCACTTCTTCTTTCCACAGTCCTATTTCTTGTACATATTTCTCTTATGGTCCACGAGAGCCCCAATCCCAGTCTATATGACAAACATAATTAAATTTCCAAGACAATATTATTTTTTGATATATTTCAAATAAAACTATTTTCTATCTCCTTTTATTTTTATGTGCTCATAAATTTTGATCTTCTACTATGTTGAATGTCAAGAAATTGTGTTTATTTAATTTGAATTATCTTTTTCTCATGCATATCTTTTTCTCCTGCTATGCATATAACTTTTTTTGTCTTGGAACATATAGAGACATACATGCCAGATGGTCTAGGAAAGAACGAAAATTTTGAACATAGCAAAATGGATTATATAGTTTCAATAAATAAATGGGACTCTAGAGGCCACGTGTTTCATTATTTCATTTTCTATTTGTTCTTTGTTGTTCACTGTTTGCAGTTTGCAAGTACGAATGTTTGATTATTTCTACCGGCATGCTCGTCATATGTTTTTGGTTCCTTCTGTGCTTGGGTTGCAGTTTGGTAATCGTTGGAGATAGATATGTAATTTACTAGTTCACTGGTTGTTGCTTGTTCGTTGGTTCGTTGGTTGTTGCTTGTTGTTGTTTGGCTCAAGTTTGTGAATTTGAGGTCCTGGGGCTGCAGTTGGGCATGTTCGTGCTTGCTCATTGGTTTTTTGCTTGTTGTTTTATTTTGTTTACTTCGGCTTTGCAGGGTTGGGGTCCTGCGCCGGCAGTTGGAGCTGGTTTTTTTTTCACTTTGCGGTGTTCAGGTCCTACACCCGCGAGTGGACCTGCATGTTATGGGACTTATCAATAAATGCAGACATAAACAGATCTCCCTAGATCCACCTAGATCTAGAACAAAATAGAACAGAATATGATGCTTTCCCTAAGCTCTAATCATTGAGTTTACTATCTAACAAGAGATGGGCAACATATCATTTAAATATCACTTCCTCTTGTCATTGTCATCCTAGCTCCACTCCAGTGTTGTTGTGATATTGGATCTGCAAGGGAACACAAGCCAACCAAAGTGAAAGCAATAATATACTCAACGAGAACCTATGTATGTGATCAAGGAATCATACAATAAAACAAAGCAAGTTTTATGGGAAAGAAACATATCATTGTATTATATTAAAATGAAAGTGGAGATTATAACTAAAGCCTTAATATTGCAAGGTCCCCTTCTGATGACCCTTTTCTCCAACACACACACCTTCTCCAATCTTGAATGAAGAAGATCCATAATGACTTGATGAACTGAAATGAAGCTCTCAAGAATGATCCAATGTCGAATTCTCCATACAATCTTAGCATATTCAACCTTCATTAACCTTAAAATCAACCTTAGCCTTTTCCATGAGAAATCCCTCTTTATATAGGGGAAACATAGATGGTTGAAGATATTAGGATGATCCCACCAAATCAGATAAGTGAGTAGGATCCCAACCATACGGATGCCACCTCATCTTCTAGAAGATCTCCTTCTAGAACTTTCGTGAAGTTCGACCTTTTCTTAGCCTTTTGACATCGTCGCACCCTAGCTATAGAGCAGCCTGCGGAGACGTCGCAAACCAAATTTAAGGCAGAGGGTGACGACCAGGCATCGTCGCACCCTGCTTATGGTGCAGCCTGCGACGACCCTCCTTAACAAGGTTTTTGATAAGAGAAAGTCAGTCACTTTCCTCATGAAGAAAGGCTCTTTTGGGAACATGCACACATGTTGTCAATGGATCACTAAGATGACCAAAATAATGTGTAACAGAATGGGCCCCAAAGTATGAGGCTGGAACTCGTGACAGTCGAAATACTTTGTAGAATGTGTGTGTCAGAAACAAGGAGCACATTAGTTGGGAACCTGCAAACAGTCAAGCATCAACATAATAATATACCATTGTCTGAGGTAGACATTCCCATACTCAGATTACAAAATGTCAAATGAGTCATGGCCACTAAATATACATTGTGGATCCATGTCAAGGTGAATCGACATAGCCACCCATAATACATCGTGGATCTATGCTCTAAAGAATTCAAATTCAGACATAGCCACGAGACATACAAAGTTGATCTATGTGTCAATACAAATCATGAATACTCTGTTGCAACCTGGATCAAAATGGTATGATCTAGGGTCTTCATTTTCATCATCCCCAAGCAGGAATCTAACTATGCAATTAAAGGTGTTGAAGTCGAACATGGTAGAAACCACTTGATTATCGATCATTAATGAAAACCATTAACAAGTGCAAGGGAAATCACCATTGACGTCAATGACTCCAAAGGTACCCCAGTACAATCCAACGAATGTGAATAAATGAGTTGAAGTCGAACACTTGATGGAATCTTCCGATCAGGGGTCAATGATATGAACCCGCTGTTGAAAGCGAAGAAACCTTCCATTAAGGCATGCAGGCTCTAAGGTACTGAATTATTTCTAAGTCTTGTTCCTGGATAATGAGTTGAAGTCGACAAGAAAAGACTCATCAGAGGAGGGCCTTGATGTATCCCTCATCAATGACATGAAATAAGTAACAGATTTGACGTAGATCAGAGTATGAAGTGATTCAAAACTGACACAGGGAAGGCCGACATGGTAGAAAATTTATAACTGCAGATGGCCAACTCAATAAGAGGCTTATTGAGGTTGGACTTCTCTTGAACATATGAATGACACGACAATGGTCTTGGCAGCATTGACTCAAGGAGGACCCAACATATGGACATGCATATGGTCAAACGAGAGGCGAATGGATTTCCCAACCCGGATACAAATGATGAAGGGGGGTGTCATGTTCAAAAGCGACTATTAATGCCACTAACACAGATACAGAGATACATTTCTTTCCCAAATTTCCCCCCACCATTTTTGGCAAGTACCTCTTTATTTTTACGCAAGCTTGAGGAGGATAACATATGCTTGTTGGTGTAAGCTCATCCTTCGGATGAGTCCCTCGGAGTATGTTTAACGAACCCTAAGAAGGAGTGGTTCGATCCCATGTGGGTCTTTCAATGTTTGTTTAACGAGTCCAAAGATAGAAAAATCGGGGGTTTTCATGTTTAGAGAGTCTGAAAAAAACTCAAAGAGAACTCCAACAGTTCCTTTTTCATAAATTAATTCGATGAGACCGAAAAAGTGATAGCCTACCGCTCATCAAATGTTTTCTTCAAATACTTTAACGAGCGTGAAAAGAACAAGGTCCCTCGACAATATTTTCATTTTTATAGAGTGTGAAAAGAGCTTAAAGGATACTCCATAGGTTTTGTTTTTCATATTACCATTAAAGTACAAAAAAGTGACAAAAATATACTCGGTTACATTCTCATTGATTACTAGCATGAGAAAGAACAAAAACTAAGCTTGGAGTTTTTCCTGAAAAACTCTAAAAGGATCTGTACATACGACAAATGTATAAAAGCAAACCAAAAAGGTGTATCCTCTTCAATATTCCACTCCTAGTTTTTTCATCTACAAAAAACCAAACACTTGCAATGTCGTTAGAACTTTAGAGTTTAGGTGGAATATATAAAATAAAATGAAAAAAGTGAAAAAGTTAATAAAAATGGGTAAAAAGCTTCATTTCACTATTCCATTGTTATTTCACCCAAACTTTGTTCCAAAACCCCCTATTTACCTCAAATTTCCACTGCGGATTACGAGAGGCACGATTGATCATTCGATTTTCATCTCTTTCAACTTTTCATGGATCAATTTTTGCTTTTCATTGGTTAGAAATGGCTTTTTGAGTTGGGTTTTCAAGGGTACCCGTGCATGGAGGTCGTCGCAGACGTCTTATATCGTGCCCTGCGACGACCCTAGGTCATCACAGGCGGCCTTAAGGCTAGCCCGCGACAACTCCGCACTGTAAGGACCCCCAGGCCTGCGACGTGCACAAATCAAAACGTGTTTTGAGATGTATTTGCCAATAAAAAGTTTACAGGGAGAAGATGAAGAGGCTAATCTCTCGTTTATGTTCCATTGCAGGTTTTCTACGATAAGAATGTTGGAATGGCGGGAGAGAGAGCATGAGGTGGAAGCTTACTTTGTCGGGAATGACCCGAGAATGGTAAATGCCCTCCGACAGTGTGGACTATTAGAATTCTTCAAGATCCAGGGCATAAGGGCCCAGTTGAGGTTGCTTGAATACCTAGTTCACACGTGGGATGTGAACCAACATGCATTCCATGTGGGGGATCACATTCTTACAATAGATATCGAGGATATCTACTTCTTGACTAGGCTATCTCATCGTGGGGCCTGAGTTATGCTAACAGGTAGCAGGGGAGGTGGCGAGCCTATGAGCCACTATATCAGTGCACATTGTGTGCCAGGGACTCAGAAGCATAGAGGCAAAGTCATTATCAGAGATGTCCATGAGTTGCCTCTACGGACTATCCTCTACACCATCATGTGCATGGCAAGGAGTGCAGCTCTGGATCTTCAGAGCTATTTCCAGTATGCGCTGGAATGTATGGAGCTCCGAGTTTTCAACTTGTGTAACGGGGTTCTCAGAAGCATGAAAAAATAGTTGATCAAGTGCAGGAGTGGTGAGCTGAAACAATTTGGATACAGCTCGATTTTGGTGTCCTTATTCCTGGAGAGGGTCCCATCTTTACGCTTGCAATTAGAGTGGGGTATACCTGCCCCATGGGATCCAATAATGAAGAGGTGGTTCTACCTCATGACACGACATGTAACTGGTCCTATCATTAGGTATAATGATGTTTTCATTGATTGGTTGAGGACCCAGATGCTTATGGTAGATAACTACGCCTATGTTGGTTTAGACTTCTGAGGTGATCCAGACTTGGTTCTTTCTGAGGGTTCCCTATGGGGGGACATAGGTAAGAAATACATTTTGTTTTTATAATGTTTTTGTGATTTTTAATATAAAATGTTTTTATGTGTTATTTATCTGACAACTAATCAAATGCTCTTTCGATCATGCAGATGTGGGACCTTATCGACCTCTAGGTTCATCCCCCATCCAAATGTGAGGGGAGAGAGCTGACGTAGTAGGAGTATCGTCTGCTGACTACGAGATTCTAGAGCAAAATCTAGAGGGGCTCACGATAAACATCCTGAATGCCTCCATTGATGATATCCCGAGGCATTATCAACGCCATACAGTGGGTGTATCTGCTTCCATCGGTCGACTACTCCGTAAATTAGTACGGACAATCGCATGTTATAGCGAGCAACATCCTTGATGCTCTATTTGTATATGAAGCCATGTGCTTCACATTTTTGATATTTTGGTCTTCGGACAAAAACACTTTTTGTAATACGTTTATCGTTAGATATACATGAGGCTTCTACCGACTTACTTGTTGTATATACAAAGTGTGATTGGATTTTATAAATTTCTCAAATGTCTGTTTAACACATAATTATCTAAAACATCGGTTAATGTATTTAGACATCTAGGAATGTGTTGATATTCAATGTAATCAAAATGACGTTCCAAGAGGGGAATTCGTAAATATACCCTTATTAACGTAGAACTTTGAATGGAGTAGACATTACTCAATTGTAGGAGTACTAACTGTGAATCGATTCGTACAATAAGATGACGGATTCAAAGTGACACAACGTCGGTCATCAATTCGTGACTGCACTGTATTCCGCGATATTGTTAGTTGCACGACCAAGGCAAACACCATGTAGACTAATCAATTCATCTGTAGGTGCATAGATTGCCCAAGCAACAGATGCTAAGTTCCGAGTATTGCAACTAGCGTCATCAACAAAGCCAATATAGGGTAGCAAAGACATCGACATCTAGAAACCAAGCACAACACAAGGTAAGTAGTTGAAGTTCGAAACCAAACAATGAAAAAGCACACAAGAGTATGATACACTAAAAGTACAAGCACTCATGCAAAAATGACTTAAGCATAGTACTTCTTTAAGTAAAGCCCATTTATGGGTTTACTCAAAGGGATTCCATCATAATCAACTAGCTCATAAGCTCCCTTCTCCAACACACATTTGACAATGTAAGCACCTCGCCACATGGCCTCGAATTTACCAGCCCCTAGCAAGTCACGGTCATGTTCATAAAGAAGAACTAGATCACCTTCAGAAAAAACATGTGGCTTGACATGTTTGTCATATTGGGCTTTAACGCGTTTCTTCCGGGTCTCAATAAATAGGGCGGCATCACGACGTGTTTCGTCTAGTTGCATTAAATACAAAAGACGCTCTTCTTCGACAGAGGTATTGGGGAGAAGTTCAACGACCAGTTTCAAAGATGGTATTTCACATTCAATCGACAAGATAACTTCAATACCATAAACTAGCTAGAAAGGTGTAAATCCCGTGGCAGACTTAACGGATGTCTGATAGGCCCATAATGCTGAGAATAGAATCGTGTGCCAGTTTGTCTTGTGAATTCCTATCATCCGTCAAAGCATAGTAATGAGAACTGTGTTTATTGCTTCAACTTGGCCATTGGCCTGTGGATAATAGGGGGTTGATTTTTCATGGCGAAGACCCAACTTTTCAGTAAGTTCGGACATCATAAAATTATGAAAATGACTACCGTGATCAGTAACGATAGCTTGAGGGATACCAAACCAAGTAATGATATGATTTAATATGAACAATGCTACAGTTTTCCCGGTGTTATCAAATGTAGGAATCTCCTCTGCCCATTTAGTGAAATAATCCACAGCTACAATGATGTATCCATGCCCCCCGACCGAGTGAGGGTTACATGTCATGAAGTCAATGCCCCATTTGGCGAATGGACCAACGGAAACCACAAGATGTAAGGGAGCAGGATGAGATCTTATTTTGTTATTATAAGTTTGGCAAGCATGGCATTTATGAACAACAGTAATGCAATCTTTAAACAAAGAAGGCCAAAAATAACCCGCTCGTAAGATCTTTTGGGCAATGACATACCCAGACGTATGACTGCCACATGCTCCAGAGTAACAGTAATTCAAAGCTTTCTCAGCTTCATCGTAAGTGAGGCATCATTGGAAAATGGAGCCAATACTGCGGCGATAAAGGGTATCACTGAGAAAGATGTACTGTCAAGCTTGATAGTGTATACGACGATGATCTGTACTAGATAGGTCGAGCCAGAAAGTTTGAGTCTGGAGACAGATAATGATATCTTTGTACCATACATCATCAGAACTGATCAGAAAAAGGGATTCATCAGGCAAGGAATCCTCTGCCACGTTTTTTGTCTCAGTAGAGGGAAGGTCACATATCAGTTCGGCAAAAACCAAGGATTTCATTGACTTCGCACGTTCGAATTCCAAGTCAAACTCCTTAAGAATCACTATCCATTTGGAGTACTTTCCCCCTAGCAATTGGCTGGTAAGGATGTGTTGCATAGGGTTGCAATCGGAAATAACAGTGGCTCTGCGTAATAAGATAAAATGACGAAAATGTTGGACAACTTGCATAGTTGCCAAGGCCAGTTTCTCCACATGGAGGTATTTGGTCTCGGTAGTCGAGAGACTCCGACTCAAATAGTATATCACATGTTCATCATGCAAATCATCCTCTTGGACTAAGACCATGGAAATGGTAGAGTCTGAAGCAGCTAAGTAGAGGAAGTAATCCTAGCTATAGTCAGGGGGAAACAGTAATGGCGTACGGGTTAAGGCAAGATTCAAAGCTTCGAAGGCTTTGTTTGCAGTGTCATCCCATACAAACTCGTAACCTTTCTTGAGTAATCGAGTGAATCCTTTCATCAATTCAACGTAATTGGGGATGAAACAACGCAAAAAAATTCCCTTCCCTTACAAACTTTGAGTTGGCGGAGTGTGGAAGGGGGAGGTAGATTAAGGATAGCCTCAACCTTCAAAGGGACTACTTGAATCCCATGTATCGACATGATAAAACCAAGAAGTCAGTCGGACTCCACACAAAATACACATTTGTGTGGGTTTAAGCGGATATGATAATAACGATAATGTACAAAAATGGCCCTCAAATGTGTCGGGTGATCTTGGCGACGCATGGAATGCGTCGGTAGATCATCAAGATAGGGTTGCACAATGTTCTTAATATCATGGAAAGCATAAGACATAGCACACTGAAAAGTCGCGCCAACATTCTTGAGACCAAAGGGTAATTTCCGGTAGGAAAACGTTCCCCAAGGGAAAATGAAAGCAGTCTTTTGTTGGTCCGCATGTAAGATATTAATTTGATTATAGCCGGAGAAACTGACCATCAAGGAGAATATTTTGTTGTCAGCACAATCATCAATGATCTGGTCGACAAAAGGGGTCGGGTAATTGTCTTTAGGACAAGCCTTATTGATGTCCCTATAATATACACAAATGTGGATGGTACCTTATTTTTTATTCACCGGAACTAAATTGGATACCCAATCAGTCAAAGCCACGAGATAAACAAAGCCAGATTTAAGAAGTTTCTCAACTTCAAGCTTGATAGCAACAACTTTGCGTGGGTGCACTGGACGAAGTCTATGCCGAACGAGTTTAGTGTCTGGGTATGTCTTAATCTCATGTACAACGATATCAGAATCGATGCTTGGCATCTCTTCGTAACTCCAAGTGAAGACGTCACAAAATTCTTGGAAAAGGGATTTGTATGTGTGGACCTCATTGGTAGAACATGAGGCTCCGATGTGAACATTCTCTACGATGTTGGGTTTAATGGATATGTCGAGAGGGATGATAGGGGAAATGTTACTCAAGTTCCCTTCATACAAAACATCGTGTGATGACTCAGAAACTAAAGAAATGACAACAACGGTTGACAGAGTTGAAATCCGTTGGTAACTCTCTATGGTGTCACGCTCTAGTAAGAGAATGGAGCGATGATGTCCATCGTCCCAGGGAGTGTCTTCCATAGACATGACTGACATGATCATCTCGTCTGTAGGAAAAATCACGTGAAACATATTCGGAGATGAATCACAGAGAGAAGGGGAGGAGGGGGTTGTCGATTGAATAGCTTGGTCAGAGGATTCGACCGGACTTAAAGGCATCTTGTTGCCATAACAGAGGTAATCACCAGGGTTAGATACTACCCATGGGTCATATGAATCAGGGGTTTCGTGAACAATGGTGGATATCATATTAATAGAGGTAACGAAAGGAGGGGGAATATTGGGTGGTGGGATTGGAAATGTACCCATCAAAGTTGAATCTTTCAAAAGACCCACTCCGACATTCTCATAACCAGGGGGTGTCTTCGAAATAAAGGGAACGTTTCTAGTACGAGAATCAAAATTAAAGAAGGCTAGTTGGTCAACATTAACGACCTTTCCTTGGTGCGGCGAACGTAACACATGGAAAAGGGTAGACACAACTGCGTGCATGGAATCGATCCAACTATAGCCAAGTAAAGGTTATAATCAAGAGGTGTGTCAAATACCTCAACCTCAACATTGAGCGATTTACCTTCCAACGTAATAGACAACAAGGGAAGAACATCGTAGGGTTTAAAGCCTATACCATTGAAGGCCTTAAGTGTATTGTGTGATTCGGTGAGAGTAGGAAAGCCAATGGCTTTCCAACAAGTGACGAACATGATGCAAGTCGAGGCTCCTTCGTCAATAACAGTTCTACAGATATTCTTGTTTTCAACAACAACTTGGATCTGAAATGCTAACTGAGGAGGAAGCCTTGGAACGTGATCTTCCAAGTCAAAGATTATGAGATTAGTATATGTTGGATCAATTCCACCAATGGCTTTTAACAGTGCCTTTCGTTGAGCAGGGAAACTTTGAAGAACTTCGAGAGCTGACATCACAGAGGGTTATTGCGCAAGATCTTCTATAATACTGTAGCTTTGGGCAACACGTGCGTGAGGGTTGAATGCAAACTTTCGAACAACACCCTTTGGAGGGGGGCGAAGAACTGTATCGAGACCCGGTCTTTCGAGATGAAGAGGACCGTTGGGAGGTGAAGTTGAGGGAGAAGGTTGAACCAACGATGGTGGTATATCATAAAATTTCTCTTTTGACGAAGAGTAATCCTTGGCTCGAGTCGCGATTGCAATTTCGTTCTTTTTAGAATCACCAATACACATAAGGACATAGGATGAGGTATAAGGAGAATCTTGGTCATGAATGACTAGTTGGGCTTGCTGCTGAGAAGGGAAAGGTTGTGACAAAACAACAGGTGTAGGAGCTTTCCCGGTCCCTTGGAGGAACTTAGTAACCTCGGTGCGTCTCAGACAATCTTTCGTGTAATGATTGTCACCACAAATCAGGCAGGGGTAACGAGGCTTACGTTTATCTTTCTCATCAGTGGTTTGCGTTTTGGGTTTATTAGATTGGGGATTGTTATTCTTGTCCTCCTTATTCTTACCCTTCCCTTTCTTTTTATTTTGATTCTTCCCGGTAGGCATGGATTCAACAAAATTAACTTCGACAGTCTTAATGGTGGAAGGAGTAGGAGTAGGAGTATTTTGTGCATTAGAATTATTAGATTTAGGATTGGTGTGACCGGCGTGTGCCGACTGAGCTTCAACACAAAAGGTGTCGATCACACCATCAACAACATGAGAAGCTGCTGGAGGTATTGGGGTAGGGTTTGTGGAAGGACGAGGAGCGTCAGGGATCAAATTGTAAAGCATTCATGTTTGCGAATAAACGAGATCTAGATACTGAACGCGACTAATCGCTTGCTCTTCGGTGACAACATCACCCATGGAGACATCATGAGCGATAGGCCCAATGAGTGATTTGGTAAACCACTCAGCTAATAGTTAATCAGGAAGAGGAACTTTGATTAAACATCTTCTTCTCCTCCACTCATGAATGTGATCGGAAATATGAGTGGACGAGGATTGCTTGAAAGAACTCAAAATTTTGGTTCCTGTCTCGTATTGAATCAGTAACTGGTAATGTGTCAAAAAGGCCATGGCTAGGGTATTAAAGTCATTGAAGAATCCTCATGGTATCTCAATGTACCATTTTGCTTCCGAACCTGTGAGAGTTCGTTGGAAAAGTCGTAATCTGACGGAGTCATCCATCAAGGAGTTGGATGAACACCACATATGAAAAGTCATAACATGATTATTGGGATATTTTCCTGCTCGACCGTCAAATTTATGAATGTCGGATGGTAACTTGGCCGGTATGATAGGCCAATAAGGAGAATGTAAGATAGGATCATTCAAAATCCTAGACAGATCAGGTAAATCCAAAGTGGCCAGGAAAGCAACTGTCGGTTCACTTGTGGAAACTAGTAGTTTTGAGGGGGAATCCCCATAGGTATACCAGTAGGACCATAAGCAGTTTGCAAATAAGGATATAGTTCTGACAGATTCGGTTGTGGAGGATTTTGAGGCATATAGCCCATAGGGCTGGGTTGAGTAGAGATGTTCCCTTGGAAAGGAACACTAGATTGAATGTTCGGACCCCAAGTGGGATTCAAACAACTTGGATACGATTGACCGAGGTTAGGGGGTACAAAAGAGTTAACTTGAGGATGTTTTCCCCCAGACGATTGTAGATTTCCTTGGAAAGGAAGATTCCAAGGTAGAGATTGTACCATAGGTGCGTTCTGTCCATATAGTGGGTTATGGACTTCAACCTGAGGTTGCCCCCCAAGTTGAGTTTGTGCCCCAATCATAGGTTGTCCCCCAAATTGAGGTTGCCCCCCAGCTTGAGGTTGACCTCCAACAAGAATCTGGAAACCAAAAGTGATAGAAAGACTGGTGCCTCTAAGCAGATTGGAGCCACTAGGGCCAAATCCTCCAAGCAAAGGTGGAGGAGGAACATAAGACCCTCCAGAGAGAACCTGGGTAGGTGTAGGAACAAAATCAGTAGAAACATTATACCCAGGAGGAACAAAAATTCCAGAACCTCTGGATGGAACCTGGGTAGAGGTAGCAACTTAAGCATTCAAAGCTCTATATCTAGGTGGAAGTGATGGATTTGGTCTAGGTGGAAGCGGTGTCCTAATCAGAGCTTGGGAGATAACCACATTTTCGGTAGGAATCATGGTATCTTGTGGGACCATAGTAGAATGCGCCATCTGAAGAGTAGGAATCGAGTGAGAGCAAGTCAACAATTGGTCTGAAATGGTGGTTACATTACTCGTAGTACCAGTAAAATGGTCTAAAGGTACCGTATAGGTAACATACGCCTCAAGAACTTGTGATGCCATAGGTCGATCATGACTCGCTCCTAGGTTACCGTACAGATCACGTACTGTCAAAGGGATAGAACCAAAACCGGAAGTTCCAACAGTGTGAGCCGGGGTCCTAAATGATTCACTTTGAAAAAGTGGATCCTCTACTCCAGATCCCGTGTTAGGTCTGGTAGGTACTTCAGTTTCGTCAACAAGAACAATATCTCCGGATCAGTTCACCCGGGGTATATGTGGATTTCATCGAGCAATCAATGCCGGATTGACAGGGAGTCGAAAAACCTCTAAGGAGTCCGAAACAATTCAAAATCCTTCCAAAGAGTGTGTGCTTTCAACTTCAAAATCTACTTCATTGTTGACTACTCCCTCCGGAGAGCCTTCTGGTGAGTTAGGAGGCAAAGGTTGGTAACCTTCCGGATCTTCCGGGGGTGACCCTTGCATCCTACGTGAACGACGAAGACCAATGTTGCTTGAGCCAAGTAAAGAACGAATAAAATCTATGGCTGACTAGAGGAAACATATATCACTCACTAATAAAATCTAGGAATCAAACCAAGTAAACAAACCTTCTTATTTCGAAGTCACTAGTTGGTGATGAAATCCAATGTCGCGAAATCAAGATAAGAAGGGGTTGGGATAAGCGGGTGGAAAAGTTACGTTGACGACCTGCTTAAGGGACTTACAACCTTGTGCAAGCTCCCACACATAATCGTGGGTATACCCTCCAAGGAGCCCTAGTGAGTTTGGCCAACGTCAATTCCAGGTACCGTGAAGACTTGCCCTTCCACAGTCACCTTGTGTAAAGATCCTAAAGAGATATGCTACTAAGGTTACCAACTACAACAATAATGCCTGGGGAAACAATCGACAGTCCGATCCACACGCAAAGACAAGGTATCTAGCCTGAAATCAACTCAAAAGGCTTCCACTCATAATTGTGGGTATACCTTCAAGCGATCCCCATAATATACACAATCTCTACACCAAGACCAACAAAGCAGGGTGAGTAACTCTACTAGTCTTAATGCAACCTCAGGTTTGACCCTTGTGTGAGAAGGGCTTCCTAGGACAAAATGTAGCAATTGGATTTGAACTCTCCCTATCACAAGATACTATTGTGTGTTTTGATGCTTTGGAGAGTGTACCTCACAGCCTATTCCAAAGTGTTATCCTAGCTAATGTTGGTGAAAAAGATCCCCAGAAAATAAAAGTTACTAATAAATTTTAAATTTACGCTGTGTTTTAGAGGTTGTTGCTTACTAAAAAAGGGAGATGGAAGTGAAACTGTCGATGTTGTGACCTTGATCCAATCAAATGCAAAAAGAGATGAATATGCAATTTTCAATTCAATGAACTCTAGTTACAGTAGGGAGAAGTTATTTCTTTTGAAGTACAATAAGCTACCAATTGTAATTCCTTAATTCCGAATGAACACAATTCCAAACAATCATGAACTACAAATTTTCCAATTTCTTCCCTTTAAAAATATTTCGAATGTAAAAATTTTCTTATGAGAGATTACTAAAAGAATAAGTGAATTCAGTTCTTCCTTTCCAAAACAAAATCAAAGATGTGATAACAGAAGGAAAATGTAATCCAAGAAAATCAAGACAGTCTCAACACAATTCCGAAATCAAATTCACAATGTAGACACAAACGAAAAATACAAGAAAACCTTTTGACATAAGCAAGCAAAAAGTGTTTCTTAATCAACAAACCATCTGACAGAAAGAATGAATCCAAAACTTCAAAACAAACCAAAGACCCTTTGTCAAACAAGCACCCAGATGAAGATATGAGATTATATCCTTGTGACAATGAGCATGAGCAAAAACTTGCAAAATGCAAAGAAAGACTTTCAATCACTGAAAACCAATCGAAAGCAAGCTCTAAACTCATAAATCAATCAAACATGGGCACAGGAAGTTCACCCCAGGCTACCAAGGAAAATCTGGGTGGTAAAAGACAAAATGACTCACTTCATCAAAACCTACAGGAGTCGTTGCAGGCTGGGTATAGGACACAGAGCGACGAGCTAAGGTCCTCGCAGGCCATTGACAGAGCAGAGTGCGACGTTGTCGCACTAGATTGGCTAAGCAGAGAGCGACGTCTCAGGGTCGTCGCACACTAATAACAGGGTACAGTGCAAAGATCTCTGTAAATTTGGAAGAAAGACAAAAAATCCAAAGGAACTTTTGAACCCAGGGAGTCTAAATGGATCACCCACAGACTCAGAGAATGAAATTTATCAGGAGAAGGCAAGCTAAAGGCAAATGGGAAGCAAAAAATCAAAAGGAGGTTGTATCCTGGTATGGTTTCCAATTTTGTTATGGGACTTATCGGTAAATGCAGACATAAACAGATCTCCCTAGATCCACCTAGATCTAGAACAAAACATAACAAAATATGATGCTTTCCCCAAGCTCTAATCATTGAGTTTACTATCTAACAAGAGATGGGCAACATACCATTTAAATATCACTTCCTCTTGTCGTTGTCATCCTAGCTCCACTCCAATGCTCCTGTGATATTGGATCTGCAAGGGAACACAAGCCAACCAAAGTGAAAGCAATAATATACTTAACGAGAACCTATGTATGTGATCAAGGAATAATACAATAAAACAAAGCAAGTTTTATGGGAAAGAAACATATCATTGTATTGTATTATAATGAAAGTGGAGATTACAACCAAAGCCTTGATGTTGCAAGGTCCTCTTCCAATGACCCTTTGCTCCAACACACACACTTGCTCAAATCTTGAATGAAGAAGATCCACAATGACTTGATGAACTGAAATGAAGATCTCAAGAATGATCCAATGCATAATTCTCCATACAATCTTAGCCTATTCAGACTTCATTAACCTTAAAATCAACCTTAGCCTTTTCCATGAGAAATCCCTCTTTATATAGGGGAAAGATAGATGGTTGAAGAGATTAGGATGATCCCACCAAATCAGAGAAGCGAGTAGAATCCCAACCATACAGATGCCACCTCATCTTCTAGAAGATCTCCTTCTAGAACTTTTGTGAAGTTAAACCTTTTCTTAGCCTTTTGACATCATCACACCCTAGTTGTAGAGCAGCCTGCGGAGACGTCACAAACCAGATTTAGGGCAGAGGGAGATGACCAGGCATCGTCGCACCCTGCTTATTGTGCAACCTGTGACGACTCTCCTTAACAAGGTTTTTGATAAGAGAAAGTCAATCACTTTCCTCATGAAGAAAGGCTCTTTTGGCAACATGCACACATGTTGTCAATGGATTACTAAGATGACCAAAATAATGTGTAACACTGTGGTTCTGTCGTTTGTTGTGTCTGGTGAAGTCGGGATCCGACGCTTGTCTCATGCCCGCCTATCCTGCTCTTAGATTTTGCTCCAATTATTTTTCCTAGTTCTGGACCATACCTACATGTCTTTTTAAAATTTTCTTGTAGAAGAAAAGGATACTGAGTTGGTGCTAGCAAGAGTGGTGTTTCGTGGATTGCAAATTGCAGTATTCAGTTTCTATGTTGTTTGGCGTGCAACATTGCTAGCATAATGAATGTGTTCTCAAATGCATCACACCATTTACATTTGGATGAAACCATTATCATTCTAGGATACTTCAGTGTTGACATGATACAAAATAGTGGCATAACAAATGATTGGACAACTACACGTGCAATTACAATGTCCGCTATCTTTTTGTTAAGATAAAACATGTGCAAAATGCACTTATTAACCATATATGGTGAAATGTGCCCATATCACAATACATCCTCTTTATCATGTACACGGACTGGTGTGACCACGATACAATTTGTCTTGTACTTGAATATGAGATGTACACCAAAGATACTACAAAATTATATTTCCATGTCTCAAAGCATATCTGGATACTTTGCCGCAGAAAAAACAAAATCATTCAACTATGGCCATGAAATTTCTTAATATTTTATGGCTTGTAATATATTTTGGGCAGGGAAAACTTTATATACTTACAACCATGGATGGAGAAAAGCAAAGGTTCGTGTTTCTAACTATCTTTTATTCTATTCATTGATTCTCATTTAGTGTATGTACATATTACTTGTTCTCCTCTGCATACTAGCTTCCATTCATGTTCATTGTATTTTGTGCATTCCCACATTCAAACAAACAGAATAGCTAGAGAAAACGAAGGATTCTTTACCACAACGGTGGAAGAGGAGATATAAAGGTACATGCTTGTACTGTTATTTCATATTTCATTGTTTTGTATTTCATTTATTGTCTGTATATGTGTTCACCTAATTTATTGTATGTAGATATTACGTAGCTTGCTACATAATAAGTTATCTTCATGTCCTTTGTATTTTCTATGCTGCTACATTGAAATAAATCGAACTCTGTTTATTTTTTTACATGTCTTCCCGCATACCAACTTCCATCACGTCCATTGTATTTTTTCTGCATTGCTACATTTAAACAAACAGAGTGGCTGGAGAAGACAATGGACTCTCTGCCGCAAATGTAGAGGAGGTGTTACAAAGGTGCATGCCTCTACTCTTATTTCATATTCTAGTGTTTAGTATTTCATTTATTGTCTGTGTATTTGTTCTACTTGTTCTACTACTTTGCACCTATTTTACTATATGTAGATACTACGTATCTTTCTACATAGTAACTTATCCTCATGTGAATTGTATTCTCTTTGCTGCTACATTAAAATAAATAGAACCGTGTTTCTTTCTTTTACATGTCTTTCTGCATACTAACTTACCTCCATGTCCACAGTATGTTTGACATTGCTACATTGAAAGAAACAGATTGGTTGGATAGGAAGATGAATTCTTATATGCCACAGTAGAGGGGGTTGTGGTACAATCTTCGAAAAGGTATACCAACTGTGCTAGTAAATCAAACATACAAAACGGGTGGGTGCATATAATATTGGACTAGAAAACGATGATTTGGAAACAATGGGCCTTTGTCGAGACTTCCCGCTTCCAAACATTGCCCTCCCCATTTCTAATTTTCACACTTTCTATTATCCCTTTTTTTCCCCTCTTCTGTACTTAACTTTTCTCATCTACTTTTGCTTTCTGGTTGCTTTGCTTAGTCGTCTTTTTGAAAATGTCTAGGTAAGCGGGTTGGTGGACTCACCGGTTCACATTTATACTCATGCTTCTACCTCATTCCATACTTAGCCACTTTTTCGATCGCGGGTTCCCGGGTTGGCGGGTTCAAGATTGCGCCTCTAGCTTCATAGGTTCCACGATATACAGATTGGTCGTCGTACCCCCCCATCATACCCTATTTCCTATTAGACATTTTTGTAGTAAAAAAATTTGAGGCATACAATTTGACCGTCATGTCCTCATGTTTCCTGAGTATCCCTTGACACTCTATTTCATATTCCATCTCCTTCGACCCTATATGTGACATTCAAAGCAATTATGGACAATATACAATGCATATGCTTATTTAGTCCTTCTGATGTTCATCTACACATGCTTGCATCAGAAAAAGTTGGACTAGTGACATGGCCATGAGCATTCAATCATCGCAAACATCAACAGACCAACAAGGCCAAAGGTAAATATGCATACATTGTATTCCTCATATGTTTACCAAACAAATATCCTCATCTATTTATTCATCTATGCCATGGTGAATATGTTGATGTCATCTGCAACACATACTTTGCAGTTCACAGGAAGTATCAATGAGCGCAAGTGAGACGTCGAACATAGCGCAAGTTCCGCAGATTAAGAGGTATGGTTGCAAAACTATGGCTCCATACTTCATTCAAGTTGTGCCTCTACTTGTACATTTATGCCAGGAAAAAAGAAAACAAAAAAATAATGCAGACTACCGTTCACATTACTTTTCCTGTTAAAAAAATGTCACTAGGTATAAACTTATAACACCCAAAATACTATCAATAGAGGGCTTGAACAATCACCGAACTGGACAAGTGTTCGTCGAGGACATAATGGTCGTCTATAGCACCTACTTGGACAATGCAAACAAAACTAGATCCATTATGCGTGCTGACACGACAGACAATGAGGCCCTGATGACAGTCACACTGACTATTCCCACACAACTTGTCCAAAAACATGCAAAAAAGGTATTGCCAGGTAATGGGATATCCATATAATATTGGACATGAAAATAACAACAACGATTTCATTTGTAGTTAGATTATCCTTGTTGTTTCAAGTGCACAAAAAGAGACAAAATCTCTGGAAAGAAAATTTTACAGCCATAGATGTAAACTACGAAGAACTCGAGTCCGACGGACATTCATCTGGGTATTGAAGAAAAATTACAGACAAACATGAGATTTTTTCGTTTCCTACCAAAGCTTGATTTTTTTTTTATTTTTTTTTATTTTTTCTTTTTTCAGTCGATATGCAATATTGCATTGTCCTCATTTAAGGTAAATTTGCTATGTATCTGAAAGTCGCACATCATGTAGATACTGTTTGCCTTTTTTGGTAAGTATGCTTCATATGGAAATTCTTCTAACCTAGGAAGCACATCTTGTAACAGAGGCTATCTAATTGTACAATGTACGATTGTGTTGCCCACGGTTCAGATGGCAGCATTGAGGCAATGTCTAGATATGTAAGGGCATTTTTTATTGCATCACAGACAATCAATTGTATCATCATTTATGAAAGTAGAAGAATAATCATGAGAGTTGCATTTGGCACATACGTGCTCGAAGGGGGTCGAGTACGCATTCGCTGCAACCAAAACACCCTCAACCTGGGCATGTGAGCATAGTAGTTAATATATTGAACAATATAATATACAACTGCAAAAAAAAATAAAAAATGCAGAAAATTGGTGAAGACAATTTGTATGAGCAAAGTGAGGATGAAATTGTAGATGTATACGCACAACAGTTGTAGAGCTAGTTAGTTTCTTGAGATCTTGTACTATGTCTGTTCGCAATTCTGTTACAAATGTTGCTTGGGTTGTGCGAACAATCATTTCTTTAACATCTATTTTCTTTGTTATATTTTTGAAGAGCGTAAGTGGAAATTGCCCTTTATGCAATTGTTGTTCCATTGAGGAAAACAAATTTGAATAAGTGTCGAACAGTTGCAACTGCAACATGGAACAATGCAATAGTTGTGTAACATAACCGAGATACATTGACATGTGAAAGTAAAGGACAAAACTGGATATGGAGAACGGTACCATTGCCTTGTCGTTCTCTGACTCTCCATCTTTTATATGGAGAATGTGTTGTGAGCCAAGTTTTCTCGCGAGTGTGACAACTGCACCAATGGTTTCGATTGGGTAAGTGTCGTTGTTCTGTGCAAGTTGGTTGATAGTTGTGTCCGGGACGAAACAATATTCTGAACAAATAGCAAGAATTTTTTCCACAATACTTGTTTCGTTGAGCGGGAATTGTTTACTTCGACTTTGCAGGGTTGGGGTCCTCCACCAATAGTTGGAGCCGTTTTTTTTTTCACTTTGTGGTGTTCAGGTCCTGCACCCGCGAGTGGACCTGCGGTTTTGTCGTTTATCATGTCTGGCGAAGTCGGGATCCGACGCCTGTCTCGTGCCTACCTATCCTGCTCTTAGATTTTGCTCCAATTTTTTTTCCTAGCTCTGGACCATACCTACATGTCTTTTAAAAATGTTCTTGTAGAAGAAAAGGATACTGAGTTGGTGCTAGCAAGAGTGGTGTTATGTGGATTGCAAATTGCAGTATTCAGTTTCTATGCTGTTTGGCGTGCAACATTGCTAGCATAATGAATGTGTTCTCAAATGCATCACACCATTTACATTTGGACGAAACCATTATCATTCTAGGATACTTCAGTGTTGACATGATACAAAATAGTGGCATAACAAATGATTGGACAACTACATGTGCAATTATAATGTCCGCTATATTTTTGTTAAGATAAAACATGTGCAAAACACACTTATTAACCATATATGGTGAAATGTGCCCATATCACAATACAACCTCTTTATCCTGTACACAGACTGGTGTGACCACGATACAATTTGTTTTGTACTTGAAATATGAGATGTACACCAAAGATACTGCAAAATTATATTTCCATGTCTCAAAGCATATCTGGATACTTTGCCGCAGAAAACCAAAATCATTCAGCTATGGCCATGCAATTTCTTAATATTTTCTGGCTTGTAATATATTTTGGGCAGGAAAAACTTTATATAATTACAACCATGGATGGAGAAAAGCAAAGGTTCGTGTTTCTAACTATCTTTTATTCTATTAGTTGATTCTCATTTAGTGTATGTACATATTACTTGTTCTCCTCTGCATACCAGCTTCCATTCATGTTCATTGTATTTTGTGCATTCCCACATTCAAACAAACATAATAGCTGGAGAAAACGAAGGAGTCTTTACCGCAATGGTGGAAGAGGAGATACAAAGGTACATGCTTGTACTATTATTTCATATTCCATTGTTTTGTATTTCATTTATTTTCTATATATGTGTTGACCTAATTTATTGTATGTAGATACTGCGTACCTTCCTACATAATAACTTATCTTCATGCTCTTTGTATTTTCTGTGCCGTTACATTGAAATAAATCAAACTCTGTTTATTTTTTTTACATGTTTTCTTGCATACCAACTTCCATCACGTCCATTGTAATTTTTCTACATTGCTACATTTAAACAAACAGAGTGGCTAGAGAAGATGATGGACTATTTGCCCCGAATGAGAGGAGAAGTTACAAAGGTGCATGCCTCTACTCTTATTTCATATTCCAATGTTTAGTATTTCATTTATTGTCTGTGTATTTGTTCTACTGCTTTGCACCTATTTTACTGTATGTAGATACTACATATCTTTCTACATAGTAACTTATCCTCATGTAAATTGTATTATCTTTACTGCTACATTAATATAAATATAACTATGTTTCTTTCTTTTACATGTCTTTCTACATACTAACTTACCTTCATGTCCACTGTATGTTCGACGTTGCTACATTGAAAAAAAACAGATTGATTGAACATAAAAATAAATTCTTATATACCACAACAAAAAGAAATATAATACCATCTTCGAAAAAATATACCAAGTGTGCTAGTAAATCAAACATACAAAACAAATATTCTACCATGCCATCGCTATATGTCCTGAGGAACATAATAAATTTGAAACATTCATAAAAATATAAAATCCCATGATACTTTTAAACATTAACGCTACCCAAGATATTAAATCCAAAGATAGTTTAAAACATTAATGAGTGTGTCATTGAAGTACAAATGATCATAGTCAAATCCAAAATTTGGATATTTATAATTTAAAAATGTCCACACATGGCCGCTTTGGGCGATCATGAGTCATGACTCTACCATAATTTACAATTTATATTATTATTATCANGATGGACTATTTGCCCCGAATGAGAGGAGAAGTTACAAAGGTGCATGCCTCTACTCTTATTTCATATTCCAATGTTTAGTATTTCATTTATTGTCTGTGTATTTGTTCTACTGCTTTGCACCTATTTTACTGTATGTAGATACTACATATCTTTCTACATAGTAACTTATCCTCATGTAAATTGTATTATCTTTACTGCTACATTAATATAAATATAACTATGTTTCTTTCTTTTACATGTCTTTCTACATACTAACTTACCTTCATGTCCACTGTATGTTCGACGTTGCTACATTGAAAAAAAACAGATTGATTGAACATAAAAATAAATTCTTATATACCACAACAAAAAGAAATATAATACCATCTTCGAAAAAATATACCAAGTGTGCTAGTAAATCAAACATACAAAACAAATATTCTACCATGCCATCGCTATATGTCCTGAGGAACATAATAAATTTGAAACATTCATAAAAATATAAAATCCCATGATACTTTTAAACATTAACGCTACCCAAGATATTAAATCCAAAGATAGTTTAAAACATTAATGAGTGTGTCATTGAAGTACAAATGATCATAGTCAAATCCAAAATTTGGATATTTATAATTTAAAAATGTCCACACATGGCCGCTTTGGGCGATCATGAGTCATGACTCTACCATAATTTACAATTTATATTATTATTATCATTATTTTTACAACTACAATTATTTGCATGGGTATCCACGGAGTGGTCATCTTGTCGGTGTCGTTCGGTAAGGAGTTCGGTATGACAGACAAGTTCATGTGAAGACTCTTCACATTTTATTTTATTAATTGTGTTTTTTATTAATTATATTTTTAATGGTAGAAAATGTTTATAATTATTTGTAAATGTGGGTAAATTGGTATTTAATATAATTATTTGTAAATGTGAGTTGATTGATTATTGTTTTTTTTTTAAATAATTAAATTACTTTAAATAATTTGTTGGTGGTCTATATGAAAATAGACTTTGGCTTTTGTCAAATATTTTTACGTTTTGGATTATTAACATATTTTTTTATATTAAAAAAGATGAATTTTTAATCAATTATAAGTAATTTTAGATTTCACTTAAAAAAGAAAAGGTGATTCAATCTAGATAGTATCCATTGTGATCATCCCTAATACTATCTTTAACGAGGTCATGTGTTTTTTTAAGGTGATACTAAGTTTATTAAATTAATATAGATTTATTTTAATTTTAATTTTATTAAATATTGAGAAATTATAAAATATATGTATTTAATCGATCGAGGTTAAAATAAATGTATATATATTATAAGTGTATAGGTTTTCAAAGTTAGTCTCCATGAGAATTCACACTTATAATATACACACTTATAATATAGGTGAAATCTCAATTTTCTGTTGTTTAAATTGCATTTGTGAATGCATAAGGGGAGAAAAAAATTATATGGATAATATAATAGGAAAAGAACCAAAATGTAGAACTTTTAGACTACGACTTAGTCATAATGTTGTTTGAGTTAGATGAGTTGCCTATAAAATTTTAGAAACATCCAACTTTTCCAGAATGTGTATAAAATTTTAAAACCTCCAATGTTTAGAATGGACACTCCACCCATCATCAAAATTTTATATACAATTTATCTCCACAAAACTCAAGCAACTATATATAGATTTTTTTTATTATATATATTTTAAAAGAATTCAAATAAAAAGTTTTTATTTGTTTAAGTGATTAAAATATAAATGCTATTTTTTCTTTCATTTAATTTATAAAAATTAGATTATTTTATATTTTTCATTTATATTATGATAAAGTGTGTTTATTTTTGTGATTATCAAACATATTTAAATGTTATAAATTTGATTTATTATCATTGATATCTTATATTTGATTTAGTTTTTTTTATCATATTATTTTATTATTTTATTTTTATTTATATTACATATATTATACATTTCATTTATAAGAACACTTTATTTTTCTAGGTACAACAACATTTTATTTTTATTTTTATGTCATAACAAATTTATTAAAATATGTATTTTTTAATATATTTTTGAAAAACTTTCTAAATACTTTTCCTCATTTTGAAAATAATACTTGACAAAAATTAAAATAAAATATTAAATATTCTTATTAAAATAAAATTCATTTTATTATTCTTTTAATAAAAAAATTATTAATAAAATCTTACATCAATAATATAAAAATATTCCATATCCCTACAATGAGTCACATTCATGAGAACATGTTTGTCCTAATAGATTGTGCTACCCATGTAAATAGGATAGTCCTTAGAGATTGTGCTGCTACCCATGTAAATAAGATATTCCTTACAAATGAGGTCAAAATAAGTTATTGAATGGAAAAGGTTAAATATTATTATTATAATCTTGGATTGGATTGCAATTTTCTTTAATATTGAAAAAATAATTAATATAATAATAATAATAATCTACTTTTAAGGTCACGACTAAGCCAACACACTAAATTGGTGTACGAGACCCCTTGTTTGTGGGACAAGGGACCCCCTCCGCCCAGCGATTTGACTGGTAAAGTCTACGAAGGTATACATACCCTACCCCCTCTAGATTTGAACTTGTAACCTCTTAAGAAGAAAATCAAAAGTATCATCATTGAAAATAGAAAAAATAAACACCATTATAATTACATTGACAACAAAACATTAATAAATATTATACTCAACTCCTAGCACCACCAAAGTTGCCATGACACTTGCACAACAAAGCTTGGGGGCAATTGCATATTAAAGCTGTGGACCCACAAGAGGAACTTGATGACAAAGTCAAGAATTTGGAAAGAGTCAAATATCTATTCACATGCACATTGTCATAGCACCTTGCAGAAAGTTCAAAGACTCGGCAAATCCCAAATGAAATCACAGAAACAAATCTGAGATAAAATTGGATGCCAAACAATTAAAAGGATCTCAGAAGCATAAAATTCAAGATAGCTCAGAGTTAGTCTATTCCCCTATGACATTTACCACAATCAGCACAATTCCCATCTAAGAATCCCGAAGCAACAGATTTCCTACTTAGTTTTTGTGAAGAACAAGGCCACACACATCTCATACGTAAGTCTTTGTGAGGAAAGGCCCACCAACCGCCATATATACAGCCACCCACGTACTTCTCATCTCCCATTTAGATCCAATTCAATTCAGGGCATTCAAAAAACTCACTCATTCTCATTTTCCAATCTGCATAACCTTCTGCCATTCTCCACTCATGGGGCTTTGAAATTTAATGGCTATCCATCCTTGAAACAAAATCAGATTCGGCAAATACAGCTCTCGTATATAAGGGAGTTTATACATTCAGATAGACTGGTAATTACGACATTATTGCAGTTGCCCAGCTGTTAAAACTGTAAAAGCAGAGTTGGGTTGGAATTAAAAAAATGGCCAAAGGTGGGCGGCCGAAATCGATCTCGGGCCGATCGACATTTACCCTGGTGCTCACAATGCTTCTCATGTTGTCAATAGTCTTGTTAATGCTGCTGGCGCTTGGGATTGTTTCGCTGCCGGTCAACAGCAGAGCTCCGGACGAGATCAGCAATGGAGGTGTATACTCTGAACATTCGGGGGGGAAGAAACTTCAAGAGACATACAGGTACATATACCACGAAATGTGAATTTTCATTTTGAGATAAATTCTTGGAATTCCCAATTCTTCTGATTTTAGATCTATGTACCCTCTCTATTTTTTTTATTTCCTTTCCTTTTCCTGTTTTTCTTTCTTTACCTAATTTTCCTTTTTAGGGTCTGCGTGTAAATTTTGTTATGTCAAGGGTTTTTGAAATAGATACTTTGTTTTCTATCAGATCCAGATAGGCGATATTTTTGTTTTTTCGATTATGTAATTTTGTTCTGTCAAGTGGGGGTTTAGATTACTGGGCTGGTTTCCTTATCTGGTTCATTTATTGTCAGAGTTTGTTTTGGTAAAACTGTGCATAAGTTTTTTTTTTTGTTCCAAAATAATACATGCGGATGTCTTATGCGGTTTTGCCAAAACAAACTTTCACAATATGTCAAGCTGCGAAAACTTGCATTCTGAAAATGGTTAATTTCTTGTTGACTTGCAGTAATGGAATGGATGAGCCAAAGCAATGGGCCGAAGTTCTTTCATGGGAGCCCCGCGCCATCTTGTACCATAACTTTCTGGTATGCACTCAATTCTTACGATTACTTTGTAAATGTAGTTATGCCTATAAATTAACAGATTAGTTTTTATCGCTGCCTTCATTTTGGGCTTCCTTTAGCTCACAAATGGAAACAAGGATGGCCGACACACCTGTGGTCTAGGAATTCTGCACCCCTATGTAATGCTGAGACTTGTATGTTTATGTTTAGAACTTAGTCTACGATTTCAAATCCTTAGAGTTCATTTTCGACTCATAATGTGGTCCTTGATACCATTATCAATTCACCTGGCAATAGGTTGTCTTATCTTGGGGTAACAGAAATTCACTTCGGTTCTGTTTTTCTTTTTCTCCTTTGGATTGTCTCAAGGATAGTCTTGCAGCATATTCAGAAATTTTTGCCCTTTCCATGTGCCATTTTTCTTCCTGCACATCGCTTTTAAAATTTTCGAACCAAGCAAGACGAATTTCAGATAGAAGCTCCATTGTGATATCTAAGCCATAGTTTTCTTTTTTTTAATAAATTTCTGTGAAATACATGTCTCGGGGAAACCCAGGGCTTAAGGCCAATGCAATAATATACTTGTTAAGAGCTCAACATGTCACTTGTGGGAATTGATCCTGGGTAGGGACTCAGGAGGATAACACCCCTCTCAATCACTCGGGCTAGACCCAATGGACTTATCTAAGCCGTAGTTACCATATATGGATTCAGATTTGGTACATTTAGGAAAAAAATTGTGTTGGAAATCCATTTTGAAAAAAATATGGAAGTATACATCTCATGAATACTAAAAAGACATGTAACTCAAATTTTATAAAATATCCACGGATGTATATGTGCATCTTCTCCAAAATAATACTCCTATATGTGTGTAGCTAATGAACTTAAGGTAATGAATAATATGGCTTAGGTTAAGGAACTCTCAAAAGTAAACCTTAACATTTTTTGTTAGTTTAGTATGAGAGGGTTTCTTCTGTCTGATCTGAATCTAAATTTGGAGGAATTTGTCTGAATGGAATTCTTGGCTGAATTTCAAGACAGAAGTCCTGATTCGGCCAAATTCAGCTTCTATGATCTAAACATAACTATTTATGTTTACAATTTTTCTTTTGGTAAGGCTAAACACTTCGTTTGATCAGTTGGAAGCTATGAACCCCAACTGGGCCAAGTTCAATGTGGGGATGTCAAACTCGGCCAACACACACAGTGTTCTAGGTTCTATGCCTACTGGGGTTTGAACCTGGATCTTTTGCATGGCGATGCCCTGTCCTGACGGACTATTTATGTTTACAAATTAAACATGCTATAGCTATTGTGTATAACTGGAATGCAAAAAGTATCAGAAGACATTGAAGAATAGTCTCATGATATGCAATGGTTACTTTACAGAATAAGGAGGAGTGTGAATATTTAATTAATCTTGCAAAACCACACATGGCGAAGTCAACTGTCGTGGATAGTGCAACGGGGAAAAGCAAAGATAGCAGGTTTGTTCATCGTTGGAAAAGCAACGATAGCAGGTTTGTTCATCGTTGCATTATTGGCGAGCACATTTTGATAGCTTTTTAATCATGTTGTTGGTTTGGCTCATTCATCCTCTTTTCATACGCTGCAGAGTTCGTACAAGCTCTGGAATGTTTCTAAACCGAGGACAAGATAAAACTATACGAAGCATTGAGAAAAGAATTGCAGATTTCACCTTCATACCAGCAGGTATGTAGCTATTGCTGTGATCTTTTTCTTACAATTACCTTTCCTATTTTCAAGCTATTCAGGACTCATGGATGCATCAATGTTGCTTTTATCCTGTGTGGCCATTCAGACCCCTTTCTTATTTGAGCTGAAGGTGCCAGTTTCTCTGTCAGTGAACAGAAAATGAGTTACATGATAGAAGTGGAATCATTTGAGGATCAGCTGACCAGATCATTGGGTCCCCATTTTAAGTTGTTTGGGACAGAGCATGTGGTCTATGACCCTGTGTTAAAGAAGAAGAAGGAACTAGTATCTTTATGAAATTTGAACCTGGGATAGGAAGGGGAAACCTGGACAAAGTCATCCTCATATAGACGAATTTCAAATGTTTAGTTTTGTATAAAAAGCATTATCAATCAAACAATCAAGGGGTTGGCAATAAGGGTTTAATATGAAATACAGTTCTGTGCATGTAAACGATGAAAGTTCAATTTGCTCTAGCCTTACAGTGCTTGTATCTGTTGACATTCTTCACCAGATTGTTCACCTCTGCTATGATACTTGGCCAAAGTTCTAGAGATTGTGTACAGTTTTGTTAAACAAAAGGGAAAGGAGTCATTGCTGTCTAAAAGATAAAGTGCAAACCCTTAAGTTATTAATTACAATCTAGGACACCTATATGATAGTTACAAGTGTTTTTGAAGAAATAAATTAAGAGACATGGTCATCTCTCGCAAACAAAAATGGCAGATGTGAAAATTAGGGTTGTGTAGTAATAAATCTTTTGTCTTCCATTTCATTTGTTGGAGTTTGTTCATTTACTTAATTTGGAATGTGTACCAGCTCTTTACTAATTTTCTTATAAACCCAGCATTTGGAATATAGGATCTCCATTTCTTCCTTGCCAATTCTTTTCCTGTATTCTTGTAAATGTTCTTTATTTCTTGTAACTCACTAAATCTTTGTTATATTCTTCTTCCATGGGTGTTCCAAATTTTCTACCTTCTTTTATATGTGCTTAGTTGTAACTTGTTTCAGTATGACAAACAGAATTTGTAAAATTCCTATCAATCTATGTAGTACACAACGAAGCAGTACTTCAGCGAATTAGAGTTCCACAACTGTGTGATGTGGAAAATTACTAACTGCTGTTTGAACAAATTTATAACAGAGTATCATTACTGTTGCTTTTTTCCAAGGAAAAAATCGCTATTTCTATTCAAGTAGAATGGAAATCACATTCATAATGTGCTACAGCACTTACAAAGCAACAGGTAAGGAGGATAACAAATCCTTTTTTTTTCCTCATCTCTTCAGAAGCCCTAAGAAAAAGTTAAAACCAACTATCAGCGCAAAAAATATCATATCTGATCTATACAAAAATCTGCCACTATCTCCAGTAGAGGGGTAAAGATTAAAACAGTTCAAATCTGCCTCTTAGACAATCTTTTGGAAAAGCAATCAACAATGCTAACAGTCTCAAAAATTAACAGATAAAACAACAAGATATCAAAAACCATTAGGATCATGAAAACAACAAAACAGAACCACAGCATGATAGCTTCAGGAGTAATTGTCTTCATATACATATGAAGACCCTTCTCTAATGACTTCAACGTTCATCCTTCCTTCCACCATCTGATGATCCTCTTTGATAACCTATCTGCCTCAGAATTCTGTTCTCGGTATACATGATTGAAATAAATCTGAATAAAGTTGCTTGCTTGCTATTAATTTAACTTTATCACCCAGGTTTTTGAGATGGATATTCAGCAATTGACTTGTACCTTTCATCCAATCATCACTGAAAGAGAGTCTCCATAAATCTGAATAGCCACAACATTGTTCTCCATTGCTACTTTAAGCAGCGGCCTCAAAGCCATCAATTCTGCAAAGCAGGGATAATTTTAAGGATGGAAATTTATCTCAGGATGTAGAAAYCTTSGCGAATCTTACTAGTCCTTAATATGCAAACTATAAAATGTTTGGCGATATTTTTGTAAACAATATTCAAATTTCTAAGGATTTTATATATTTTCTATAAAATTTGGGCTATTTTTAAGGTAAAATAATTTTATTCTATAGAATTTGGGCGAATCACTTATAGAAAAAACGGAAATTGGTGAATCTTTTTTTGGAAAAAGCATGGAAAATTAGCCCATGGGCGATATATAGCCCCTGAAATTTTCCCTGCTGCAAAGTTATTGGATCCCACCCCGAAAGCTGACTTCAGCGTTATTGACTGAGATACTGAGAGAAATAAAACACATCCTGTGCTGCTGCTGCTCCGAGGACCTTGACTAGCACCATCAAAAAGCCCCAGGCTTGCTCTTTTTTGATTCTCAGTTCTGTCATCTTCCCTGGCTTCTGAGTCACAGGCATCTCATATGCTTAAGGCTAATGCATGAATGTGGGATGCCACCTGAAAAGATGGAATCCCCTTCTCTTCAAAAGCATTTGATTTCGAGCTATCCAGACTCCCCAGCTGGTCAGGTAGGGTACTGCCCTCCATTCCTTGAGCTCCTTCTTTTCCCACCATTTTTTCAAATATTGCTTCACAGATTCACCCCCCCAGCCATTCTTAAAACTTATGAACTGATCCACTTCTGCCCACAGATGGTTTACATAAGGACATTTTATGAGCAAATGAGTTACATTTTCCTCATCTTCCCTACAAAGAATACATATTCTAGGCCCCTGTTTAGCTCATTTCTGCAAATTATCCCATGTTAGTACTTTATTCATTAAGGCTGCCCACAAAAATTTTGGATTTTTTTGGTGCCATAATCTTCCATAACTGCTTCCACCACCAACCTCTGTTTACAGGCTCAGATGAAAATTTAGCTTGATAATAACCCAGTCTAGCAGAATAATGACCTAAAGTTTGGTTTTTGAACCACACCACTGTATCTTCCTCCTCTGAAATTCTAACATGACTTCTCTGTAAATTCTCTATACATGCATCCCACATGACAGCTTCATCTCCTACCGATCCTAGAGCTTTTCTGCCTTCTGCCACCCTTGCTGCCGAATAGAAGTATTGTTCTAGTCCACTGCTTGATTAAGAGGGAAAATTCCATTTTCCTGCACCAATTCTATCCATCCTTCTAGCAGCCCAAATTCATTTTTGCACCCAACACATGGATCCACCCCTACCCTTACCTGTTCCCCATTTCCTATCTTCCAAGCAAGCCATCTGCCCTTTAGAAGAAAAGGTTGTACTAAAGCTTTCCACACACTGCTTGTATTTTTCCACTGACTCCTTAACCAATCTATAATAGAACCAGGATTGATATATACTTCTGGACTATGATATCCTTCCATAAGCTTTCACCAGAAATGGCTCTCCACAGGCTTTTAGCTGCCAAAGACTTCCCAAAATAAAATATGTTTTTCAATCCCCATCCTCCTTTGTCTTTTGGTTTGGCTATTACCTTCCAAGCTTCCACTTAACTAGTGGAATCTCCTCATCTTGATTTTTCCTTGACCAAAGAAATCTAAATACCATCTTTCTTATTCTCTAGAACTTCTTTTAAAACATAGGCCAATATGTGCCAAAAAAACTGGTATTGATTCAAGAACTGACCTAATCAAAGTCGATCTACCTCCCCTCGTTAGCCACCTGTTGCACCAATTTTGGATTCTTGCCTCTATTTTCCCCACTAACCATTCCCAGTCCTTCTTCCCATAACCATTTGGTTTGAGAGGAAACCCCAAATGCTTGAATCCATCATAAAAGCCAACACTTCTGAAAGGGAAGATCTGCATAACTCGTCCCTCCAAGTCTTCATTCATACCTGAGAAAGAGATGACAGATTTCATAAAATTCACCTCCATGCATGTTGCTGTACTTTTTATTTATTTATTTATTTTCTTATGTTTTCTCCATGAAATGCATATCTAGGGGAAACCCACCAAGTGCTTTCCCTCATTTTGAGGATGGTACCCAGGGTAAAATGGATTCCGCAGAAGCTTGAGGCTTTGTCAACACAGGACTCAAGGCTGTTACAACAATATACTCATTAAGAGGCCAACGTGTCACTTGTGGGAACTGAACTTGGGTAGGGAGGATAACAATCACGTTAATTACTCAAATACCAACAATCTAAGCAAACAGATCAGATCTAGATTACTTTACTGGAATTATTAACTCTTACTTGCAGCGGAAACGAGAAAAACAATCACACAGTGCACGATTATTTTCTGCTCTTCTAAATCAGTTCATCATTCAAATATCATCAGAACTTACAAGAGCCCCCTGACTGGGAAAATGGCTTTGAGAAAATTTACAGCGAAACAACAAAAATCTGAAAACCAAAATCACCTCAAATCGCTGCTAAAACTTGCTGTATGGCCCAACAACAGTACAACCTGCTCTGTACGACCTGTACGGATTCACACGTGTGTGTTGTCTTGATCACACGTGCGGCCTGCAAACAATTCTGCCGCTGTTCTGTCATACATGGGACCTGCTGCCCTTGTACAGATTCGCACGTATGGCCCTTTTTGGCTGCTGTACGATCCACTCATCTGACCTCTCTACTAGCTTGCTACTGTACGGTCTGGCTGGTAATTTATGCTGTCTTCCTCAGCTGTATCTTCCTGCTGAAATCTCCTCGCCAAGCTGAAAATCAGATCTTTGATTTTCTCATTCACTCACGTGACTTGTGAAGTAAATGCTTTCTTTGTCCTTTGCGCTCTCTGTCTTTTATAACTTTGACTTGAGCCAAATCCCTAATCTCAATGGTCAAGATCTAACCGTGAGATCAATGACTCTTTTAATTAAATCACTAAGTGACCCAACTTAGTCACTTTTAATTAAAATTCACTTTAATAAAAGACATTCACTTTATTAATAAATTAATAAAGTGAACTCTATAAAAAGCATAGGATACATTTAATGACGATTTCTACAAGTAGACACCCTTGCGGAAATACCCGTCTGAGCTACTGTCACTAACACTCCCTGTTAGCAAGGAAGGTATTCTCCACCACTCTAAGCTTGTCTCGAAAGAAGGCGAACTTTTCCTTCACCGAGGGCTTGGTGAATATGTCTACCAACTGCTCATTTGTAGCATCTCTCCACACCTGCTAATTGACTGCTTCCTCAAAGCCGGAGGGCTTTGAGTCTATGATGTTGGTCATTAGAGCCATATACGTTGGAAACTTCCGAGGAGGCCTGCTCTCCCGGAATGTGGACTTGGGAGGCTCAACATGCTCCCGAGCATCCTGCAAGGTCTACTCAAATCACCCGGGCCTCCTGACTGAAGTCGAAGGGGATGACTGCTCCTCCACCTCCTCCGGAGTTTGGCTCCTTGCACTGGAAGTCTCTGCTCTCGGCTCATCCTTTGGGCCCACCTCTTGTGGCCCCTTTTGCAACTATGGGTGGATCTTGAGATTTCCTAGATGCCAAGTTTTTCTCGAACTTGACATCTCGGCTCACCACTGTCCTTCGCTAATCTGTCAGGAAGACTCTGTAGGCCTTCGAATTCTCGTTGTTACTCACAAAGATGCCCCTCTCTCTTGAGGGCTGCAACTTTGTCCTCTTTTCCATAGGGATGTGGATATAGATTAGACAACCAAAAATCCTGAGATGTCCTATCTTAGGTCTCCTACCTGTGAATGCTTCCTTCGGTGTTTTACCCTCTAGTATCCGGTGTGGGTTCCTGTTCTGCAAATACATAGTTGTGTTGCATGCCTCGACCCACAAAAACATAGGAAAACTATGATCGTGGATCATGGCCTTCATCGCATTGATGATAGACTAGTTCTTTCTCTTTGTAACCCCATTTTGTTGCAGGTTGTAGGGTGCAGTCTTCTCCCTCTTGATCCTGAGATGTCCTATCTTAGGTCTCCTGCCTGTGAATGCTTCCTCCAGTGTTTTATCCTCCAGTATACGGTGTGTGCTCCCGTTCTGCAAATACATAGCTGTGTTGCATGCCTCGGCCCATAGAAACATAAGCAAACTATGATCGTGGATCATGGCCTTCACTGCACTGATGATAGACCAGTTCTTCCTCTGTAACCTCATGCTGTTGCGGGTTGTAGGGCACAGTCTTCTCCCTCTTGATCCTTGCCTCCTTGCAGAAATCAGTGAACTCATTGCAGGTGTACTCACCCCTGTTGTCAGATAGAGATAGAGAGTCAGAGACAGCAGCACCAACAACAGTAGTGCCTGTAGCTTACCCAGTAGACCCAGTAGCATCAGTAGCACAGGTAGCATAGCTACCCAGAAGAATTACTAAAGAGTTATGGTAAGGCTGGTGAATGCTGTATGCCGACCCTACCTACCCGCTCAACAACTCTATGTGAAGCCCTTCCTTCTATCCGATCTGACGCTGTAAGTTTAAGTAAGGCAGTAAGCTCAACTTCATGTTAATGACAGTCAATGGTTACAACTATCACATCTATTGAATACGGGTTTACAATTCATACACGTCCGAAGTAGTAACCTGAAAAGGCCAACTCTTCGTTTTCGGGTTAATCAGGACAAGCAAGTTGGAAGGACAGAGAATCCTTATTAACCCTTTCTCGAAGAGGTAAATACCCGGTGTTGCAAGCTTTTACGTGAGGGGTACACATCTCGACAAAGGCTCATGTTCTCCACTTGAGCTTTGAACTTTCTGAAACGACTGAAGACCTCATCCTTGGTCTTCATGAAGTAGATCTAGGTCTTCCTGGAGAAGTCATCAATGAAGATCACATAATAGGATGCGCCCTTCACTGAAGCAACTGACATAGGCCCACCAACGTTAGAATGTATCAGATCCAAAATGCCTTTGAATCGAGTCTCGCTGCTAGGAAATGATGCCTTGACATTCTTGCCAAGAGCACAGCTTCTGCACACCCCTTGATTACCCAGACTGAAGTCTGGAAGACCAGTGACCATCTGCCTCAATAATGGTAGAGCTGTGTGATGGAGATGCCCCATCTTCTTGTGCCACAACTCGCACAAGCTCTCACTGGTGTGCATCAATGCCTGGACAGGTTGGCCCATCAATGCCTGGACAGGTTGGCCCTGAAGTCTATATAGGTTTCTATTGCGGACTCCAATCCTCACAACAATGTCAAGACTGGCTCCCTCTGGGCGAATGAACACCCTCCCCTTTCGGAAGTTAACCTCAGAACCTTTGTCCTCCATGACTGAGATGGACAAAAGGTTCTTCTTCAGGCTAAGTACATATAGTACCTCTTGTACATCAAAGGATCCTCTTGACTCAAGCTGGAATTGCACTGTCCCCTGACCCCTCACTGCATACTTGGTATTATCGCCAAGCTCTATGTGGAGATCCGAGTCATCCTCTGAAAAACTGCTGAACAACTCTCAAGCCTTTGTCATGTGGCAGGATGTGCCACTGTCCAAGTACCACTCACTCCTAGGAGTAGTGCAGGTAGAAAGGCAAGACACGAGTGAAAAATCACCCTCGAACTTTGATGCAAGTTCGTTCAACTGTGTCTCTGCAACTGTTTGCGACTTGTCTTTCTTTCTCTGTGGACACTGA
>SNQJ01S0008849.1:46840-59886 GCA_010110895.2 Picea sitchensis | reverse complement strand
CGAAGGGGATGACTGCTCCTCCACCTCCTTCGGAGTTTGGCTCCCTGCACTGGAAGTCTCTGCTCTCGGCTCATCCTTTGGGCCCACCTCTTGTGGCCCCTTTTGCAACTATGGGTGGATCTTGAGATTTCCTAGATGCCAAGTTTTTCTCGAACTTGACATCTCGGCTCACCACTGTCCTCCGCTAATCTGTCAGGAAGACTCTGTAAGCCTTCGAATCCTCGCTGTTACTCACAAAGATGCCCCTCTCTCTTGAGGGCTGCAACTTTGTCCTCTTCTCCATAGGGATGTGGATATAGATTGGACAACCAAAAATCCTGAGATGTCCTATCTTAGGTCTCCTACATGTGAATGCTTCCTCCGGTGTTTTACCCTCTAGTATTCGGTGTGGGTTCCTGTTCTGCAAATACATAGTTGTGTTGCATGCCTCGACCCACAAAAACATAGGAAAACTATGCATTGATGATAGATTAGTTCTTTCTCTTTGTAACCCCATTTTGTTGCGGGTTGTAGGGTGTAGTCTTCTCCCTCTTGATCCTGAGATGTCCTATCTTAGGTCTCCTACCTGTGAATGCTTCCTCCAGTGTTTTATCCTCTAGTATACGGTGTGTGCTCCCGTTCTGCAAATACATAGCTGTGTTGCATGCCTCGGCCCATAGAAACATAAGCAAACTATGATTGTGGATCATGGCCTTCATTGGACTGATGATAGACCAGTTCTTCCTCTGTAACCTCATTCTGCTGCGGGTTGTAGGGCACAGTCCTCTCCCTCTTGATCCTTGCCTCCTTGTAGAAATCAGGGAACTCATTGCAGGTGTACTCACCCCTGTTGTCTGCCCTCATCACCTTGATCTTCCTTCCTCTCATGTTCTCCACTTGAGCTTTGAACTTTCTAAAACGACTGAAGATCTCATCCTTGGTCTTCATGAAGTAGATCTAGGTCTTCCTGGAGAAGTCATCAATGAAGATCACATAATAGGATGCGCCTTTCACTGAAGCAACTGACATAGGCCCACCAACGTCAGAATGTATCAGATCCAAAATGCCTTTGAATCGAGTCTCATTGCTAGGAAATGATGCCTTGACATTCTTGCCAAGAGCACAGCTTCTGCACACCCCTTGATTACCCAGACCGAAGTCTGGAAGACCAGTGACCATTTGCCTCAATAATGGTAGAGCTGTGTGATGGAGATGCCCCATTCTCTTGTGCCACAACTCGCACAAGCTCTCACTGGTGTGCATCAATGCCTGGACAGGTTGGCCCTAAAGTCTATATAGGTTTCTATTGCGAACTCCAATCCTCACAACAATGTCAAGACTGGCTCCCTCTGGGCGAATGAACACCCGCCCCTTTCGGAAGTTAACCTCATAACCTTTGTCCTCCATGACTGAGATGGACAAAAGGTTCTTCTTCAGGCTAAGTACATATAATACCTCTTGTACATCAAAGGATCCTCTTGACTCAAGCTGGAATTGCACTGTCCCCTGACCCCTCACTGCATACTTGGTATTATCACCAAGCTCTATGTGGAGATCCGAGTCATCCTCTGAAAAACTGTTGAACAACTCTCAAGCCTTTGTCATGTGGCAGGATGTGCCACTGTCCAAGTACCACTCACTCCTAGGAGTAGTGCAGGTAGAAAGGCAAGACACGAGTGAAAAATCACCCTCGAACTTTGATGCGAGTTCGTTCAACTGTGTCTCTGCAACTGTTTGCGACTTGTCTTTCTTTCTCTGTGGACACTGAGAGGCAAAATGGCCATTCTTATGGCAAATGTAACATTTGATCTTGCTCATGTCTCTCTTTTGCCCAGATTGTTGTCCCTCTCTTTGATTGTCACCCTTCTCGACAAAAAGTTTCCCTTGGCCTTTCTTGGATTTGCTGACAAGGGCTACATTTTCATCTTCTCCACCTCCTCCCTGCTTGCCGGATCTGGACTCTTTACGAGTCTCCTCCTGAATGCAGTCATCCCAAAGTCTCTCCCACTTGGGAAGATGCTCTCGGGCACAAATGCCCATGATGAATGGTTCCCATGCCTTGGTGAACCCATTCAAGCCAACATTTACTAGCTTTGCATCCAATACAACTTCTCCAATAGCTGCAAGTTGGTCACGGATCTGTGTGATCCTCATATGGTAGTTGGTCACATTGTCGGAGTGGGTCATTCTGCATTCTCTGAGCTTGGCTTTGAGAATCATCTTTTGACTCATGTTATCACTTTGGAAAAATGATACTAGGGTATCAAACATCTCCTTGGAATTGGTCTTCTCTGACACATGTGGGATTAGATGATCCTTGACAGCTTCAAGGACCCCTCTCTGTGCTTTTATATCTTTCTTCTCCAATGCTACTCGTATAGCCGGATCTACCACTAGCTGCACCTGCTGTGCGCTCTGCACTACAGTTTGTGCTGGTGCTGGAATGCCACTGGTCACTATATCCCACAAATCTTGCTCCTTCATGACTAGTATCAGTCTTGCCTTCCAAGGAAGAAAATTTGAAACCCCATCAAGTCGATCCTCAACCTTCACACTAATGATTGACATGGCTATCCTGAGCTTTGTCCTTCAAGCTCATTGAGATAATCCGAACTAATAAACTTGATCTGCTTTTCTCTCAGAGAAAGAGCTCTGATACCATGTTAATTACTCTAAAACCAACAATCTAAGCAAACAAATCAGATCTATATTACTTTATTGGAATTATTAACTCTTACTTGAAGCGAAAACTAGAAAAACAATCACACACAATGCACAATTATTTTCTGCTCTTCTAAATCAATTCATCATTCAAATATCATCAGAATTTACAAGAGGTCATTGACTCGGAAAATGGCTTTGAGAAAATTTACAGCGACACAACAAAAATCTGAAAACCAAAATCACCTCAAACCGCTGCTAACACTTGCTGTACGGCCCAACAACAATACAACTTTCTTTGTACGACCTATACGACCTGTTCGGATTCGCACGTGTGGGCTGTCTTGCTCACATGTGCGAACTGCAAACAATTCTACCGTTGTTCTGTCACACGCACAACCTGCTGCCCTTGTACGAATTCACATATGCGACCCTTTCTGGCAGGTGTACGGTCCACTTGTGCGACCTCTCTGCTTGCTTGCTGCTATACGGTCTGGCTGGTAATTTATGCGACCTTCCTCAACTGTATCTTCCTGCTGAAATCTCCTCGCTAAGTTGAAAATCAGATCTCTGATTTTCTCATTCACTCACGTGACTTGTGAAGTAAATGCTCTCTCTGTGTCTTTGTCCTTTGCCCTCTATGTCTTTTATAACTTTGACTTGAGCCAGATCTCTAATTTCAACGGTCAAGATTTAACCGTGAGATCAATGGCTCTCTTTTAATTAATTCACTAAGTGACCCAACTTAGTCACTTTATTAATTAATTAATAAAGTGAACTCTAGAAAAAACATAGGATACATTTAATGACGATTTCCACAAGTAGACACCCTTGTAGAAATACATGTCTCACTAACAAATCATTCCTCCCAACCACCTGAACTAGACCGAATTGACAAACATGCATGTTGCTGTACTATACAACTACATAATGTCTTTGATTTTCCTTGCTTCCCTCTCTGAACCATACATAAATAGTAGAACCTTGTCCACAAACAGTAAGTGGGACAAAGACAAATCTCCTCCTACTTTGACACCAGAAAGTACCCCAGATCCTTTGGCATCCGAAATTTCTCTGCTTAATCCCTCGACAACTATAATAAATAATAATGGGGAAAGAGGACATCCTTGTCTAAGTCCTCTTGAGGGATTGAAAAATCGTGACGCTGATCCATTTATTAGGACATCAAAAGTTACTGAAGTCAAACACACCATTATCTCGTTTATTACTGGCAATGGCGAGCATAAATCAATATGAATAAGGATCAACTTGATATACATCCAACATGACCTGTCATAGGCTTTTGATAAGTCAAGTTTCATGATTATAGGTGGCTTCCTTTTTCGTTTTATAGAATGAATTCCTTCTTGTGCTGCCCCTATTGCATCGTGAATTTGCTTGCCCTTCAAGAATCCAAATTGTTCTTTTGAGATTTCTTTTGAAAATATATATATTTTAAACTAATTGCTAGAATTTTTGCCAGTATTATATAAATACGACTGCACAAAGAAATTGGCCTAAATTCTTCAAAGCTGTCCTTTTTAGGGATTAAAACCAGGAAGGTGGCATTAAATGTTCCAAGCACTTTCCCTGATTGCTTGACCTCCTCTATCACCCTTAGAAGATCCTCTTCTATCAAATCCTAGAACCCGATTAGAATTCTATTGGTAGGCCATCAGGTCATAGACTTTTATCTTGCTTGAGAGAAGACAAAACTGCCTTTAGTTCTTCTTTGGATACTTCCTCCATGATCATTTGGTTCCCTTCCTCATTTACAAATCTCGGGAAGTATGATGAAAGTTTCACTATTTCTGCAATATTTACTCTATTGGGTGAAATATCCTTGATCCGATGGATCTGGATATGCTCCATTGAAACTGATGTTTTGGCTCTTGGATCTGATACTCTGGGGGTTTCAGGATGCGTTTTAGTTTCTTTGTCTTAACATGTGTGGTGATTTTGCATGTGTGTGTTCAAATAGAATGATGTTTTACAATTATAACATGCATGCGAGTAATAAAGAACAAACACAACTCAATAATATGTATTATGTGAAATAGCAGGAAATACAACTGGCATGCGGAAAGCAGAAAACTAATCATCAGCTAGATCTCATGGATCATCACTGGAATACAATGCAAACTAACATAAAATACCCGTGATAAGAGGATGTGAATGGATCTGCAACATGCACAAATAGATCGGCTACATGCAACCACGAAAGCTCATGACAATTGTTGCAAATGAATGATATATTCGCCCTGGTGGCTACACTCGTCTGATCGGCCTGAAAACTGTCCCAAACTGTGCGCCCTGGCCTCTAAGCTCCTCCTAATATCTGATAGAATGAAGATCGACTCACTGAAGCTCCAAATGGACCCTCGATGAGATCCCCTGGGGGTTTGTGCACCTCCTGGGCTCTGGCAATGTGCCCTGATGATTCCATCGTCGGAATCAGACGATACCTGTCTCAAAATGAGAGCCCTAGTCTCCTCTCTAATGGGTTGGAAGGGTTTCCTCGGATTTGATCCGATGAGCTCTCTGGAATCCTCGATGTACCTCCCAAGTTCTGCGCACTTCCTGGTTGACTTATGCGCATAGGGAGATTCCTTCGTCGGAATCTGATGAATGATGGCTCAAAAGAAGCACCTTGGCTCCCTCTCAACTGGGTCAGAGGGATATGGCGAGATCTGCTCCGGTCTCGTCCAGCTACACAAAATTGTCTCTCAAACCCTTGCGCCCTCACTAGCTACAATGCGCACTGACTGAACTGGGTTTGTAGATCACTGATATGGCATGGTGAAATACCTGGATGGTACTTCCGATAGGCCAGGGTGTGTCTTCCAACACCGAAACCGATCTGTGGTGGTGGTTTCCTCCAGAAATCCACAAAACATATGCTGAGGTCGACTTTCTCCTCTGGAACCTGTTTCTTAATTCACAAATCAAGGATAATGAGGAATTAGTTCGAATTCCTCTTGTTATACCTCCACCGATCTAATTTATTGTTGACATCACTTAAGCTAGGCGCCTTTCTCCTAAGAGTATGAATAATTAATTAAGTCTCCCCTTAACACCTTTTTCTTCTATTTCTTCGTTGACTTTGGCTTAAGTGACTTTTCCTATGCGTTTTGGCTTAATTCACCCTTATTTCTCCCTTTGTTCCTTGTTTGTGCCTAACTATAGTCTACGGGAACAGATAGACTACTAAGTCACTCCCTGCTGAGGCTATTCTTGGGAACGGGACATCACAGTCCTCTCTTCCCGAGATTGCCTGTCCTCAAGCAACATCAATCTTGGGTGCTGCAAATATATGCTCTCCCTCCCATGTGGCATCTTCCACTGGAAGTCCCCTCCATCTGACCAAGCACTCCCTGATGACCCTGCTCCTCAACCTACGCTCTCTCCGCTCTAGCACCTCCTCCGACACTAGCTCCAACTGCCCCTCCTCATCCAAGGGTTGCAGCGCCTTTGAAATAGACACCTGTTGTCCCACTGCCTTTTTAAGGCAAGAAACGTGGAACACGTTGTGTATCTTTCTACCCTTCGACAACTCTAGCTCGTAGGCCACTTCGCCTACTCTCCTGATGAATCTGTACGACCCATAGAACCTGGGCTTCAACTTCTCTGCCCCGCTCTTCTTCAACGAAGACTGTCTGTACGGCTTGTGTAGTCACAGAAAAACCAAGTCCCCTACCTCGAAATTGCGCTCTACCCTATGCTTGTTTGCATAGATCTTCTGCTGGTTCTGTGCTACTTGCAAATTTTCCTTCACTACCTGTAGAATCCTCTGACTCTCCTAGATCTAGTCTTTGGCCCTCGGGACCCTGCTATCCCCAAACACAGTCTCCACAAAAGAGGGTGCATCGTATCCATACAATGCTCTAAATGGTGACATCCTGATAGACATGTGGAATGTTGTGTTGTAACAATAGTCACCCATGTGCAACCATCTCACCCATGTGCGCTGCTGCCCTCCCACATAATTCCTCAGATACCTCTCCACCCTTTTGTTGACGATCTCCGTCTGTCCATCTGTCTGAGGGTGGTAGCTGGTACTCGTGGCTAATTCTGTGCCCACCAACCTGAAGAGTTCCTGCCAAAACACGCTGATGAAGCACCCATCTCTGTCACTGGCTATCTGCCTGGGTAAACCATGCAATTTGAAAACCTCCCTGAAAAATGGTTCCGCTACCTGTATGGCCATGTAGTCCGTGGGTATGGAAAAGAAGTGTGCAAATTTGGTCAGCCTGTCGACCACTACAAATATACAGTTCCTGCCCTGCACTCGGGGAAGTCCTGTGATGAAGTCCATAGAAATGCTCTCCCATTTTTGCTTTGGAATGGGTAGAGGCTGAACTTTGAAGTAACCCTGCGGGGTGTGTCTGCTCAGACTTGTTATGCTGACAAGTCGTGCACTCTTGGATGTGCTTCAATACATCATCCTTGAGACCCTTCCATGAGAATCTCTCCCTGATCTGCCGGTATGTTCTGAAGAATCCTTGATGCCCGACTGTAGGTGAATTGTGGCAAAAAATTCAGAACCTTCCCTTTTAAGGTAGATTCTGGAACCAAGTAGATTCGATCCTTGTAGAAAATGACATCATCTAACACTTGATATCTATCATCCACTACCTATCCATCCAATACCTCACAGACAAACTTATTTTTGGAGTACTCCACCAACAAATGTGCCTTCCAGTCTGTGCAAATATCCATCATTGAACACCTTGCTGGCCTCTTGGACAAAGCATCTGCTACGACATTCCTTTTTCCTTTAACATACTCAATGTCAAAGTCAAAGGCTTTGGATCTTCGAGACCCATTTCTGCTGTCTCTCGCTAAGGTCTTTCTGATATAGGAAATACTTGAGACTGTTGTGATCAGTCTTCACCACAAACCTGCTACCCACCAGATACTGCCTGAATTTGGTTAAGGCATGCATGATTGCTAGCATTTCCTTGTCGTAAATCGAATAGAGTCTCTCCGACTCACTGAGCTTCTTGTTCTCGAAAACAATGGGATGGCCCTCCTATATCAAAACTGCTCCAATCCCCACCCCCGATGCATCACACTCTAGGACAAACGGTCGAGAGAAATTCAGAAGGGCTAGAGCAGGGCATGTGCTCATAACCTCCTTCATTTTCTCAAAAGTCTGCTGTGACTTATTAGTCCACTGAAAAACACCCTTCTTGGTTAGATCTGTGAGTGGTGCCCCCAACTGTGAAAAACCTTGACAAACCTCATGTAGTAACTCCATAACACAAAGAATCCCTTCAACTCTGTGAGGTTTTTGGGTGTTGGCCAATCCAGAATGGCCCTGATCTTCCCCTGATGAACTTGTGCTCCATGTTCACTGATGATATGCCCTAAGTACAATAGTTCTCTCATCTTGAACTCACACTTGGACTCCTTGGCATAAAATGACTGTGCCTGCAGAATGCCCAAGACCTCCTTCGAGTGTGCCAAATGCTCAGCCCATGTCCTGTTGTAAATCAAAATATCATCGAAGAATACCAAAAGGTACTTCCTCAGTTGCCCTCTGAGGATTGTGATTCATGCAAGACTGGAATCTGGTTGGTGCGTTGGTCAACCCAAACGGCATGACCAAAAACTCGAAGTGCCCAAAATGGCATCGAAAAGCTGTCTTCTCTATGTCCTTCTCTCTGATGTTGATCCGATGATATCTTGATCGTAGATCAATTTTAGTGAAGAAGACTGCCCCATGTAGCTCATCCATCAACTCATCTATGCGTGGAATGGGGTACCTGTATTTGTTCGTCTTCTTATTAAGGGCTTTGTAGTCTATGCACATCCTCAATGTGCCATCTTTCTCCACTACCAGTATGACTAAATAAGCAAAAGGACTCGTGCTGGGCTTGATATGTCCCATCACAAGCAATTCTTTGATTGCTTTCTCGATCTCGTCCTTGAACCTTTTGGGGTGTCTATAGGGCGTGGTGATCACAGGTGTAGCCCCCGCCTCCAACTCAATAGTATGCTCGAACCCCCTGTCTGGTGGCCTCCCTGGTGGTATCAGCCCAAAAATTGGCTCATACGGGCTCAAAAGCTCTCTGATCTGTGGCTGGTATTGCTCTCTGCCCTCTGAACCCTTCCGGGTGGTGATCAAACACTTTGCTGCATATGCTACATCACCGTGACAGAAGATCCGCTCCATGCTCTTCGCTGATACTGCTCTGGGTGCTCCTGTAGACATACCTCTCAATACTACTCTCGACCCGCTGGCATCTCTGAAACTCATGGTCAACGTCTGATAGTTGAACCCAATCTCTCCCAATGAATATAGCCAATGCACCCCCAACACTGTATTTGTATCTGACAGGACAACTACATAGAAAGTATCCGTCAGGGTGTAGTTGCCTAGCTTGACCTCTAGGTCGGGAACCATATCCAAGCATGTCATAATATACCCATCTGCCAGGGCCACGGTGAACCCCTCAAACTCCTCAGTGTGTATCCCCCTCTGGGCTACTAAGGATGCATCAATGAAATTGTGGGTGGCCCCACAATCTACTAAAGCTGTCATGCGCTGCCCCTGTATCCCTTGAGCCCGAGAGTGTTGTACCTGGGTACTCTGGAAAGGGTTGCTATGGTCCCCCCTTTCACCTCTTTGCGAGGTTTTGTCTCCTCCTTTGGCTGTGCTTCGGTCTGTGTCTGAGGTTTCTTCGGATGCCTCTCTGGCTCATGTGTATGCTCATCCTTTGAGTCATTGTCTGCCTACGACCCAATCTCCTCCTCCTCCTCCTCATCGCCTGATTCTACCTCAATGTAGTGGATCTGTCCCTTTCCCATGCACCGATGCCCTGGGGCCCAAGGGTCTCTGCAAGAGGAGCATAGTTTCTTCCTCATAAATTCTTGTCTGGTGTCATCTTCCAGCTTGGGCTTACCCTTCCAATCCCTATGAGGATTCTTCCGATCCTTGTCTCTCTGTGGCACACAGGATTTGGTAAAGGTTTTGGGTTTTAGCACTAAGTCCCCCATGTCTCTAGTGCGCACAATGGCCTCCTGTAGGGTGTGAGGCTTGAAACCCTTAACCTAGTCCTTCAATGGTTCCGTCAATGCCTCGGTGAACAACATCACCAACTTGTGCTCTGAAATATCTGATACGACCACTGCCTTCTGCTGGAACTCTGTAATGAATGCCTTCACTGACCCTTTCTGCCTCAATTGTGTCAGATCCCTGAAATGGAGTTTTGGATCCCTCCTATCAAACCTCTCCATCAACCTCTTGGTGAACTCCAAATATGATGTAATGCGGCTGTGACCCAAAGTCACCAGCCCATGATACCACCACTCGTGGGCCTCCCCATCCAAGTGCAAGGTGGTGAAGCTAATAGCTTCTGACTCTGTCATTGGGTTGAGCTTGAAATATGTGTCAAGCTTCTGTACCCATGCCCGAGTTGAGCATCTAGATGACTCGTCGAAAGTAGGAATATTCAACTTTCCCACCTTCTTAATGAAGTCCATGTTCTGAGTCTGCGCATTTTCCCTCTGTGCATCCCGCGACCTGTTCCGATACCTGATCGAACAATAATCTAACAAACTCATATCTGCATGGAACTCTGGCCCCAGTGCCAAATAGTCTCTCTTGTACTCCCCAAATGGGTCCCGTGGCACTGTCTGCCCTTGTCTCGGCTGTCCTCCTGTTTGCCTTGGCTGTCCCAACTGTTGTCCTCCTTGGAACTGCGGATATAGAGGTCAAGGAATCCTCCCAGATGATGTATAGGTACGGATAGGTGAAGGATGCTCAGTCACTCTACCCTGAGATCCACTGGAACCATTGGCACCACCTCCTTGGTGTCCTCCTGAACCACTTGCTCCTCCTGAACCACTTGCTCCTCCTGCCGCATTGGCACCCATAGTGCTCACACTATGCTGGATCATTTGTGTGTTGATGGCCATTTGTGTTATGGCGTTCATCATATACCGCTGTCCTCTAGCTAGGTCATTCAAGATGGCTTGCGTACTGTCATGCTGTGTCTCGAAGCCTTTCCCCTTGCCCTCTGGTGTGTCATGCCTGTCACCCATGATCCTCTCTATGTCTGCCTCTATGTCAGAACTGATGTGATCCCTGTCCTCTATCTCTGGCTCTGTATCTGGCTGAGTGTGGAAGGGAGTGTAGCCCCTTCTGTTCCCGTCTCTTCTGTCTCTACTATGTCCCCTGCAGTACTGAATGTACTCGTCCCCAATATGACCTCGACCCTCTGGATATTCTGCACTTGTTCCCAGAATCATGGGGTCATGAGAAAGCACTTCTTAATAGATTGGCAGGAAGAAGGCTCTGATACCACTGAAATATCCCTGATCTGATGGATCTGGATATGCTCTACTGAAACTGATGTTTTGGCCCTTGGATCTGATACTCTGGGGGTTTCTGGATGCATTTTAGTTTCTTTGTCTTAACATGCGTGGTGATTTTGCATGTGTGTGTTCAGATAGAATGATGTTTTACAATTATAACATGCATGCGAGTAAAAAAGAACCAACACAAATGAATAATATGTATTATGTGAAATAGTAGGAAATACAACTGGCATGCGGAAAGCAGAAAAATAATCATCAGCTAAATCTCATGGATCATCACTAGAATACAATGCAAACTAACATAAAATACTCGTGATCAGAAGATGTGAATGGATCTGCAACATGCACGGATAGATCGGTTACATGCAACCCTGGAAGCTCACGACAACTGCTGCAAATTTATGGTATATTTGCCCGGGTGGCTACACTCGTTTCATCAACTTGAAAACTGTCCCAAAATGTGCGCCTTGGTCTCTAAGCTCCTCCTGATATCTGATAGACTGAAGATCGGCTCATTGAAGCTCCGAATGGACCTCGGATGAGATCCCCTGGGGGTTTGCGCACCTCCTGGGATCTGGCAATGCGCCTTGATGATTCCACCATCGGAATCGGATGATACATGTCTCAAAATGAGCGCCCTAGTCTCCTTTGTAATGGGTCGAAAGGGTTTCCCCGGATCTGATCCGGTGAGCTCTTTGGAATCCCCGATTTACCTCCCCAAGTGCTGCGCACTTCCTGGCTGACTGATGTGCACAGGGAGATTCCTTCGTTGGAATTTGATGAATGATGGCTCAAAAGAAGCGCTTTGGCTCCCTCTCAACTGCTGCACATGAATGTTATATTCGCCTTGGTGGCTACACTCGTCTGATTGGCCTGGAAACTATCCCAAACTATGCGCCCTAGCCTCTAAGCTCGTCCTGATATCTGATAGACTGAAGATTGGCTCATTGAAGCTCTGAATGGACCTCGGATGAGATCCCCTGGGGGTTTGCACACCTCCTGGGATCTGGCAATGCGCCCTGATGATTCCACTATCGAAATAAGATGATACTTGTCTCAAAATGAGTGCCCTAGTCTCCTCTGTAATGGGTTGGAAGGGTTTCTCCGGTGAGCTCTTTGGAATCCCCAATTTACCTCCCCAAGTGCTGCGCACTTTCGGGTTGACTGATGTGTACAGGGAGATTCCTTCATCGAAATCTGATGAATGATGGCTCAAAAGAAGCGCCCTGGTTCCCTCTCAACTGGGTCGGAAGGATATGGCGAGATCTGCTCCGGTCTCGTCTAGCTACACAAAAATGCCTCTCAAACCCTTGCGCCCTCACTGGCTGCAATGCGCACTGACTAAACTGGGTCTATAGATCACTGATATGGCACGATGAAATACTTGGATGATACTTCCGATAGGCTAGGGTGTGTCTTCCAACACCGAAACTGATCTGTGGTGGTGGTTTCCTCCATAAATCCATAAAACATATGTTGAGGTCGACTTCCTCCTCTAGAACCTGTTTCTTAATTCACAAATCAATGATAACGAGGAATTAGGTCGAATTCCTCTTCTTATACCTCCACCGATCTAATTTGTCGTTCACATCACTTAAGCTAGGTGTCTTTCTCCTAAGTCGAGTATGAATAATTAATTAAGTCCCCCCTTAACACCTTTTTCTTCTATTTCTCCGTTGACTTTGGCTTAAGTGACTTTTCCTATGCTTTTTGGCTTAATTCATCGTTTAGCCCTTTATTCACCCTTATTTCTGTTGAATTTTGATGCTTAGCTCATGCACATGTAGTTTATTTCAATTTAGCATGTACTTGAACCCTAAACAATGCAACAATACCATGTACAATAGCTGCAGTAACCAAGATCACAAGAAGAATAACCATGCAAAAGAACACAAGAGTTTATCTTGGGAAAACCATTCTCAATCAATGGAAAAACCCAACAATCCTTTGCTATAGAGTCAAGAGAAGATCCCCCACACCATAAACCTTAGAGCACACAAGAGGGTGCTCTATGACCTTGAAACTTGCGCCTAAGAGAAGTGCGCACTTCAGCCATACACTTAGCTTGAGAGAATGTTACA